>LUCM01008146.1:0-14702 GCA_008360955.1 Fasciolopsis buskii | reverse complement strand
TGACGAGAAAACCTAGGATGACACTATCACGAAATTGATGCACAATGCTCTACCGTATCGTTCATCTATATAAGCCACTCCATAAAAGACCATGCTTCTGAAAATAAATCGGAGTCACTATCAAGCAAAAAGGAGTCACAGTATTAGAATAAGTCTGTGAAGAATGGGTAGATTAGCTAAAACATGCAAATATATCTGTCTGGTATTCCGAACGAAAACGGGAAGCTTTTGCACTTTATCAGGTTGAACAAGAAGATTCGTATGCGCAACAACCAAGCGACAAGGTTGATAAACCCGAACATCTAAGGTCAGTCCATACGAGTGACTAAGCGAAACCGGACTGCTACAAAACAAATCATAAAGAGTCGGGGCACAAACGTCTATGAAGTTCGCCTCATAAGATAGGTCAGCGGGATGAAACTGAGCTGCAGATATCGAGTGAAAATGAATGCTCATTGAAAAAAACAGTTTTAGCGGAAATTATACAAAATCAATCGGGTCGATAGAGCTGAATGCAATGAATAGCAGATGAGATATACATAACTTTCAGTTGCCTCTAACTGTACACCACGTAGCACGCTGGAATTAAGTTGTTGCAGTCCACTCTGGTAATTGGGAAGTGTGCTCAGTAGTCACGTGCAAGAAACTCAATACTTCCGACATCTTTTGCTTTGCTCGTGAGAAAGGTTCAACTTCTTTTCATGCGATAGACTGACGCAGAAACTTTTATGGACCCATTGTATTTCTTTACTATTCACCAGTTCTGCTCATATTTCTTTTTCTACAGTGCAATCTATCAACAGATGAAACTCTCCCTGACTCTACACAGACAAGTGATGTGCACAGTCAAGAAATTTCCAACGGGTCGCATAGTAAGTGCACCTTTAGTGAAGTTGTATTATTCAAAACAGTGTGCTTGCATTTTTCCGAGGAAAACCAGACAGGATGGCGTAGAGGCCTACAGAATGTGTAAACTGTTGTTAGCGGTATCCAACCGCAGCTGAAGCCGCGTTCGTGTCTGCGGCGATCATTCACCAGAGTTGCCCACAAGAGGAAATTCAGCTCACTCTTCCCATCTTTGTATTCCAACAGCTAAAGTCGAACTCATGCTCACGACGTTCTCTCATTGGAAATCGAATTGTCCGTCAAGGTTGCTCCTTTTCACCTTTTCTTCCTAACTTCGTCATTGAGATGGTTATGGCGATAGCCCTATCATCACGTAAAAACAGTGGCATTGATGTTTGCTCAGACATGAACCTTTCTGACTTAGAACATGCGGACGATTTTGTGCTATTGAGCGAAGATCCGAGTAAGTCGTAAGTTTTTCCCCATCATCTAAACGATAGTCCAGGTGTGTTTGAGATGCGCTTTGCATCTTTGAAGTGTAAAATGATATTGCTTGACTGGGTTGGCTCAAAGCCGAACTTTGTCCTTGCAGGAGGCCAACTAGATGAGATAGATAAATTTAGGTATTTGGGTAGTTGTATCCCACCTGATGGCCGTACATCAGAAGAAGAGTCTTCGCGCATGCAGAAGGCCTGATAGACACTCACTAATTTGTGGTATCTGTGGGGTCGAAGTGACATGCGACTATCGGCCAAAGGTTGAGTATATTCAGCATCAGTGAGGTCGGTATTGCTCTACAGATCCGAAGCATGTTCGTTGAGAGATGAAGATATACGAAGACTTTTGGTGTTCGAACACAGTTGTTTTCGTAGTATTGGCTGAATACGGTGGGTGAATTTTGTGAGCAAATCAGAGGTTAGATGTAAGGGATCGGAACAAGGTAAGGTGGTTGGGACATGTTTTGCGCGTGCTCACAGAACGACTGCCTTGTTGTACGCTGTTATGCGAGGCAGGTAATTGTTGGAAGGTGGTTTCAGGTGATCAGTCCATGATACGGGGAAAAACATAAAAACAAACTAGATGATTAATCCTCGTACTCGCAATTGGATAACCGGTTTAGGGTTCACAACATCCCTCTAATCGACGGTTTCATACGGATGGTGATATGGCTCGAGGTCGCAGTCATTGTCGTTGTTGTATTCGAAACCTTCCTTTTTCTGTATAATTGTTGAACTTTCGATTTTGCAGGCGATCTTCACTATCCCACTTTCTTTTTCCAGTTTGAACGGGTGGTATTGTGAGACCGCAACACACGTAAAGACGGAACGGAACTGAACTCATTGATGCATTCTGTCCGCAGCGGCCGAGTCTTTCAGCCGCTTGGCAGGTTCGACCTTACTGTTGCTTTATATAACCTATCAATTTTCGCGTTCTAGCAGATTCAACAGCATACGAGGAATTGTGCAAAACAATATTCACAGAGAGCATTCCATCTAAACTACGGCGTTTACCGTGGTTATTCAGCCATAGCACATAACTTCTAGTCATCACCATGACTTATGGTTCTGGAATCTCGTAGCAATCCGTTTACTAGCCAATATGACAAAACAAGGCTTTAGGGTTAAAAAATTTTGAAATCTTATTTTCAAGATACATTTCTGTGGACATACTTTCGCGAGAGAACCTTCAATAACCTTTGTAAAATGGTCGTCGTAAGACGCACAAGGGAAAAAGGATATGTTCGGGAGCACAATGTGGCAAGTAGCCTCGAGCAACTGCTATTGGTGGTTTTAACTGTGATTGCCTCAGGCACATTGCATAAATTACCTCGAAATTCCTCTAGACGATGATTGATGATAAACAAGAGTTAGCTGACGGCATCTTTTGGGTTGAAGAAAAAGTCATATAGCAGTAGATACCGAATCGAATGTCCGGGTTTAAGGTTGGCCCCATCAGTTCTTCTATAGATCGCCGTATTATCAAAAAGGAAGACGGGTGAACTATAAAACACTCGGGTTTATCGCCCGCCATGGGGGTGCTAGTGCCCATCGAGTCCACCGTGATAAACAAATTATCAAAAGTTAAACGATCGCCATGTCCCTCTAATTGATAAAGTTCCGCGGTTGGCAGGTAGCAACCAGTTAATAAGAAACACTAACGATCCACTGAATCACTCATCAATCGAAACACGTAAATAATCCGGGCGAACTCCGCTTTGTGTTGTCCTTGCGATTAGAGCAATCCAACAAGCACTAGACTCTGCGCTCCAGTCTGAAAATCTCAAGTTACTAGCTGCTGAACTGCTAAAATTACAGTTCGGATGCCCGTGCGTCTAGTTTAGCCACGACGTACTAAGCAAAATGTTTAGATCACAGCATGACATTAATTAAGGGCCCATCGATGTAACCAACACCCAAATTCCCGCGTATTTTCCATTGCCCCAATTGTAATCCCTGCAAAACATTTTATTTATGAACCCTTGGGAAAAACCGAAAACAAGCTAGTGTACGTTGCCATATCTAAACCGGGTAATCCTCGGGAACCAAGAAGCGTGGAAGCTAAAATCCATGAACGATGGCTAAACACTAGGTGTTATGGTTAAGTGACCACTGGAAATACTGTTGTAAGTCTCGTAAAATCAATCAACGCTGAGATCAGAAACCCTCAGAAAGCCCGCCTTTCTCCTTCGAGGGGCCAGGTATATGACAGTATATATAAAGGTATCCTTACACAAGAAGTGTCAAATTTGGCAAAGGCCAATCCGGCCTTCGGTATACGGGATGACACATGATTCAACACATGATCTCTTGGTCAGATATAGCTGCCCGAATGACAAAACGTACCCGATTAATCGACACTGCATGTTCAGACGCACGGTTTGGCTTAAGGCCGACTTAATCCTGCTGAAGCATTTTACACTAGGAACAGAAATTATATTCCAAACATAGACAGCTAATTTATGTTTGAGATAATTGAAACTACATTTAGAAGCACAATTTCCCGGGTTGGACACAGCCATTGAAAAAAAAATTGTGAGCCTACGAAAGTTCGCTTGTGTTCTAAAACCAGCAACAGTAAACATATGGTCAATCCAATCGCGATTCGGTCGCAAGCCGGCTTGACTCGCGCGAAGTACATTTCCCGAGCACTAGATAACCAATGAAATATAATGCCTCCGAGAAATCTGAAGTCCGTTCTTCCAAATCAATTCATGATTCACATCTGTGGTTTTGAATCTGATTTCTACCACGGATAGGCTCCAGAAAATTTGGTAGCCGCAAGCGCCAAAGTATGATTGGAGTGGATGTTTTCAAGCATTGAGATATCTACTCACTCTCAACGCCCCAAAATCATTGTGCAGTTCAACAAGCTTCTGATGAGTAAGTCCTACGCGTTCCCTTCTTACTGGAGAATTTTTATCAAGAAAACTGACCTTTGATGGTCAGTCTAGAGTAGATAGCCAAATCCTGTTTCCAAACCCACCTCGGATGACGTACAAGGCATACCATTATGTGTTCACCACCACCTATGTCCAAGGGATACATACAGCATCCTGGAGGTCAAGCTTCACCTGAAAGGCAAAGAAAATGGGTGATTAGTTATCAGTTTGCAAAGGGTCAAGACCCTTAAATCCTCGTACTACTTCTTTTTCGATTGAGTAACGTTCACACCATAACGCATATTCGGACCTCAGGAAAATCAAGCAGATGTTGCTGGTCTGTTCCTTCGACGAAAACCAACCTTTCTGATGATCTCCATTTCTAAAAGAAAGCGGACATCTAGCTGCGTTACTTAACTTGCCGGCACAAATGGAAGTTTCAATGCGCAAGTGATCTAATAAAACCGTTCTTTGAGCTCCACTACTTCATTCTTCAAACGACATCCTCGAAGGCGAATCGTCAAGCTGTCGCATTGCCTGATCATTTCATTTACACTTGGTCTGCAAGAACCGAACCAGTTGGGAAAGGCTGAGGCTATTTCTGATGGCCGTATCTCTATTTCCTTGCGCTACGTGATCCATCAGTGGTCGCGATCATTCATCAAGCTTCTGCCAAGCTGATATCCCAGGATTTCGCATAATTCATCGAATTAGACATTCAGGGAGACGGATTTGCTAGCATCTAACAGACCGAGTCAATAAAATATGGTAGACTATACATGGTACAGCTGCAAATTCACACATCGGTGCTGTGCACGCAGCTATTTGAGCAGTCTGTGCAGTCATGAGTGCAGAGAACTGTCAGCAATACATGTCCACGGGATTTCGATGTGATTATCTAGCCAATCGACGTCGAAATTGATATGCTTTCACATGCCCCTGTGGAGAGTAAGGTAAACCAGCTGAATGTGCACCGAGCCGAATGGCTCAGCCAGTGAGCACCACACATGCTATTTGAATAAACATTGATCGTCAACTGGTAACAAGCCTAAAACCTGTTCACAGGTATTAAACCGATCAATCGAAAACAATCTCAGTAACCGAAACGTTTATTGAGATTCGTAATGTCCACCGTACTACCGTGATACAAAATGATTCTCAGCGTTCTCTGTAATTTCCACGGCATTTGAGGTGCAGTTAACCTAAGCACTTTGCCATAATTCGGTGAATATATGTTCAAAAAATGATCAAATAACGGATGTTGGTGGTGGTTTTGTCATGGAAAGCAAGCTGCATTCTGTCTGGGCTCCCTACTGCTGGGCTTCGATCTGACTGGATGGTTCCATCATTCATTGTGGCACTGAATATTACACCATTTGCTGTTCAGGCACCAAAACGTTCATCGCTCTTTTTCTGTGCGAAGAGCAACCTGTCGAACTGAACAGAGCTGAGCTATAACCATGTGACGGTGACGGCCAAAACAAACAGGCCCGAATATAACCATCAACGCGCGCCGAAAACTATCTCAAATCAAATCAAAATTGTTGTATAGTATTTTAATTTTATACGCTCCTGCCAGAGCCAGAGAAACGAACAATTATGTAAATTTTTAAGATCAGAACTAAACGCCTGTATAAGCTTTGCCTTGTGGTTGCACCCATAAGCGACACTCGAACAAAAATGATGGACGATTAAGCCAAACAGCACAAGATGATGGATAGGCACGCACCGATTGAAAGCCAAATACGTCACCATATCTTTGTGTGTATGTGTGTGTCAGTGTGCACAGGGCATGAGGAGAAACAGAGGACAGATTTCTTCTATCGTACGGGGAACGCAAGTGGATGGAAAATGTAGCCAACCCATATGATTTTTAGGCCAATACGTTTTTCAAAATATATTGAGCGCATATTTACTACACAATACGCTTTTCCTCTTTAAGTTGCAAAGGGAATTCGCGTATATCACCAAAGGTTCACCGCATCACCAGGACTAGCCGGCATCAGTGACCTCGAAAGTTGATTCGACTCGGCTGGGAGCACATATTTGTCTACCAGCGGTGACGAAACCCTAATCTTAGGACTTAGAAGCGATAAACTTAAGGACATAAAAGTAAAAATATACACATGTACACAAAGGGGGCTAACAGATCACGAAACTAACTTTCAGTGTTAAATCCTGCCAATGGTTTATGCTGAATGAAGAATTCTCTCGCGAATCAGTGTTAGGAGCAAGTTCATCCGATTCCCGAAACACATGATCTTCTGCACGCACCGTAAGAGAAGTGTAAATACATGTTATTGATATTACAGACTTCAACACGAATACAGTGAAACAAAATCAATTAACAGGAAAATTATTTATGAACGAAACCATAAAGAAACTATAAGTAGTAATCGAGTTAAATTATTGAGACTAATATCGGGCCAAACGCAAGGTGTACAGAGCGGAAGATCTGAAGAAGTTCCAATGGGACAATGACCAATTATTAGTTACCATCGGAAGTTTATGCAGATTGTACAAAAATAAGGATTTTTCGCTTGTTTCTTAATTCTTTGACTCAGCGTAAAATAAATTTATTGTAATCTGAAAGGAGACCGAAACTACTGGAGAGTCCGGAGTGAGAGATAGATTGACAGTTGGAAAATTCGAACACAACCTTCACGTCCGAAAGTCACGACCTTTGCGGGTTGATAACCGTGGGACGAAACATCCAGGGAAAACTAGAAAAACCTTTTGATTTTTTCTTTTAGTTGCCGGTTATGCGCTGAAGTGATGCATTTTCGCTTCTGAATCGTCCGTTCTAATACACAGGCACGGAAAATGTAAAGTTGAGATGATGATCAAGATTTTTTACAGCAATTAACTCTTAAGCTCAAACACCTGATCTGGTGAGACTTTATGTGGTCTTATGCCACTCCAATTTTCAGGGTCATGACTGTCGGTTCTTCTCTCCCCCTCCCCGTGTATTTGGCCGTAGTGGCTATAGAGTATTCCCTTTCCACTAAACCCATGTCACAAAAAACAGTTGACAAAAAACATTTAATAGACAGAAATGAAAGTGAAAAGGTCTATCAGCAGAATAATCAGTTTCATTGTTGAAGCAAGCACAGTAACTGTGTGATGGAATATATTATTTATCCGGGACTCAATAACGTCATATACCAGCGATGACATTCTTATTCGACAACCGAGGGCAAACAAAATGCGGCCGTGGAAGTTATTAGTCGTGAAGAGGAGCCAGTTGCTCGCGAAAACCAATGTGATGGTTGCATTTGATTTTTGCTTCAACTGCTCACTTAGTGACCTCCAGAACTAATGCGTTTGCCCTTAGGTTGTTGGCTGAGTCGGTGAACCGTGTATGTTGCATCTATTGGTCGAAAGGAATTCCTAGCCACTGACCATGGGGTAGACATTTACGTGTACGTGACGGACCAATTAACCAATCAGATGTTCGGTCTGTCTAACTGAGGACGCAAACGAATGGGCAGATTGGGGCCATTAAGTGTGGCCAAGGCAGGGGCCGTGTATGTGAAGTGGACAGTAAAAGAGAAGAATAATTTTCCCCCCACGCACTGGCAACAATCAAAAGTATTACTCCTAAGGGTAACGGGACGTCCGGACATGGGTATGTGTTACTAGTGAAAGATCACACGTTTTCATGAGATAATCCATCATGTGATATCATCGCTCAACTCATTATTAGAAAAACATGGAAGCACTGTATAGCTGTTTCATCCTTGTTAGGAATCATCAGCAGTGCATAGATCTACCGTGCCCGAACTGGAACGCGAACCCGCGACGAATGACTACTTAATGGGGTGTTGGGCGCTGCTATCACATGATAAATTATTTTATGAAAATGAATATTTCCCCATTCTTTTCCGTTTGTTTGCACAGAATTCACTAATTAATCTTGTTCTCAAGTCGAGAGCATCATAAAGCGCTGAGCAAAACCGGTTCAGTGTAATGACGGTGCTATTACCCACGAGATCCTCTGGTAAAAGAGGGGAAAATCTATAAGCGACCACCACAAGTTTGTCGGATAACTTACGATTTAGATACAGCTTCATCTGGGGTAAAACTAAATTCCATAGTATGGGGAGACTGGAATGAATTTGACGAGCCATAGCTAGCATGAGACGAAGTATCGGTAGGCCCCGATTTCCGCCACGCATAGGTAAACCAAGAAGAACCTGAAGAGAAAACCAAAAGTAAAAGATGGATAGGACAGCAACAAAAGTTTGTTATCAAAAGCTGATTTCATTGTGCTAGCTGGCTCTGTAAACGCTGAACACTCGGATGAATCAATACCACAACCTAGATGACCTGTAGTACGAGTTTTTACCGCAGACTTTTTTCAGCCACAAGATTCGATGCGATCACCAAACAATATTGATGCTTACCTATCTGAGGTGGGAGCCAACGGAGTGCCGAAATACTATTTTAGCAGCAGCTGAATCAGCAAGAACGCATATCCTTCATGCTCGGCTGGGACCAACAGCTGTAACAGGCTAATCGATAATTCCGGGGCTACTTCACACATAGTTACAGTTTTGTCAGTGAAACTGCTCTTAGTTGACAAAATGCAGACAAACGCTATCGAAAACAGGAAGCATTGAGATTTTATTCCTGGTTGTTCAGGTATGATCTGATATAGCAGTGCTAGAAAAAGTTGGTACTTGACTTATGCGAATTGTATCAGGAATTTAACAGTCAAGATTCACATTGTTTCCGAAGTTCTTAATGGTGACCTGACCCGTGATATTAAATGACGAATCATTTGCCAAAAAATTCAAGGTAATTTCAACCGAAATATAACACGCGGATAAGCTCGCCTGTAATTTCCTTCCAAAACTCTGATTAGACCTGAGGGGCCTACAAAGAAATCATCCGCTGTATGAGCTCATCCGTGGCTTGTCTGTAGCTCAGGTTGGATACTGAAAAAAAACGTGGAGACATACGCTGGAGGGGTAAAACGTTTAGTATGACGCTTCGATTCATACTAGGACTCGTTTGATAACGAAGTCTAATCTGGATCGAAATATCGTATAAAAATTTTACAACTCCGATGTACGCCTCCACATTTTTTCTTCAATATGTGTATGTACATACATGTGATATAAGGAATCGCCGTGTTGATAACTTCCGCTACCTAAACTGTATTTCGATATCCTGGTATTTTACATTTGGGTGCGTATTTGTGAACACACGGCGATACATTTCTGGGCATATCCGTAATCTAATTCCATATTGGAGTGTGCGGAAATTCGGTATCCTAACGCGTAGATCACAATGATGTGAGGGCAGTACGAGATGGTTTTTGAGTAGGAAAGAGAAAGATTAATCGTACGAGTTCCACAACCATGTAGGCGTATCGTTGAAATGCGTGTCTATTTAGAGTAAAAACGAAAGATGAACGGTTGATTGCGCGGAGGACAGTGGACTTACCACTAACCGGACGAACAGTCTTTGTGAAGATGGTACATTTTCTGCGGAACAAGAGACATAAAGAATGTAGTAAATCATAAGTGATTCTTGTACGGAAGGAATATGGCCTTGCGACATCGAGCATTTGTAAAACAGTGTGGAGAGAACAAACTGACCCGTTCAAACTGGGCTCGGAAGGACACCAGCAAATGGTATTAAAAGCGCATGATAATCTTCTTCCAAGTGGTAAACAGATCCGGAGAATTGTTCATTTTCGAAATCTTATTGACATGTTTCGACTCATTCTTTGAGACTATTTAGAATTACACAAGTGTCTCAAATTACCATTTTTCGGGCAAAATAAATATCTGGTGGAAAAATGTACGCGAACGGTGAGAATTAGCAGTCTATAAATATACGGGCATTGAAAGCGCTCGTGGTTAAACTGCTACCGGAAGCTACATGATGAAACGGGTGAGAGCAGCAAGAGGAAAATTAAAACAGTAGAACCAAAAAACGCACAAGCTCCTGCTAAACATGTCACGCCAGGCTGGTAAGTCGATCTACACCTGTATATCACATGCTAACGTAATACCTACGCAAAATCGTGACACGTGCCAACAGTCCGGTGATATGGTAGCAACTACCCCCTCAGGCTAATAGCCAGAGGGTGAAAGACAGTCGCGATTAAAACAAAATTTTTGGCAGTTCTATTTGCACGGTGAATATGTGGTGGTTCAGCAACATTTGATATTTTAAATTTTACAGATCCTAGAGACTTAGGTTCTTGCTCACAAGGTTGGTACGCTAGCGGTCCAATAAGAGATCATCTATACAAATCCATCGCATAAACAGAACAACTATAACATCATTTAGACGAAGATACAGGTTGAATGTGAAAACTCTTCTGTTCACGACTAAACATTGCACATTTTGATCTCCATTGGGCACCGGCGAATGCCATCGGGCAAAGGGAAGTTATCAAAAGACTGTGGATTTGTCTCGAATCAAAGGGAGGAGGATAGAAAAGTGAATAAGTGTTCGTGGACAGAATATGGTCCATTTTCTCCTAGAAAATTGCACTTTGGTGTAACTCATCCAGAACGCTAAGATATACAAGGCCAGTTAAATCGCTGATTTATTAAGGTTTCCTATACGGAGCGAACGAACTGAGATACTGACTACCAAGTATTCTAAACCAAAGCTGCTATCCGCAAGTTTAGGTTTAGTTAAGGTCACGGAGACATTCCTCGATATTTTGAAATGAAACGCCCACATCCAGTTTTCTATCGAAAACCGTGGAAACGATGCTCAGCTGTTTCATCCATGTTGGAAATTATGAACAATGCATATCTATCGTCCCCGAAGTAGGATGCGAACTCGGCATGGACGACTGTGGTTCGAACATCATAGTCGTCAGGCTGACCAGCCTGGTTCTCAACCGACATAGCTTTCATACCAGCCACTGAATTTTGCAGATTAAAGATATACGTAGGGACGAAAATACCAAATGACATTGGAGTCAGAATATCGAGCCTATTTCAAGATGTCTAAGGCAACTGTGCGGAGATGACTCACTGCACCCCCAAAGTGGACTTATCCACCTAGCAAAATAGTAACACGGTTGTAGATTTGTGTGTGTGGTTTGATTGAACGGTTGTGCATTCAGTTCTGTGATGCTTCCAGTCATTTTACCCCTGTTTTCCTTGGAACGGCTGCCCGCTGACAATACGTGTAGACGTGACGTTCAACTTAACCTAAGGGATTTTACCGCTAACTCGTTGTGAATTTCAGCAACTTCCAATTGTTGACAGCACTGCCAGTAATAAAAAAAAGTCGAACTTTCTCCTCAGATCCCAATGATAGTGATCGTACAGTGGATCTCAATGTCCACGAACATTATTTAGGGAGATTCTTCTTATCCGGACCAAACGACGTAAGGAGTGTATCGAAAAATCGATGCGCCATGTATTGGTTTTTATTGTGAATGATATAATGTTAATAACAGCGTTGTTGGTAGATGTAATGCGCCAACGTTTCGACTACCGTGGGTAGTCTTTCTCAAGGCAAGTTTTACAATCAAATGACTGAGGGAACGTTCACATGCCAACTGATGTTTAGTTGTGTTCGTGTATGTGTGTGCTTTGAAATGTGGGTCAGGTGAGTGATTAGTTGTCTTCCACGTCATGCGTCACCGTGGTGGTGGGGTCAACTAGCGCGGTGACCTTTGGTATGCTTGTTTCTTAATGATGTTAGGGCTGTCCATATCTCCGAGATCTCTGCTCCGTCGTTCCGATTTATGCATGTGGGGTGGGTGCTTATCGCCAGAGCCTCGGCAACCTTACGCTCAGTGCAGGTTCTGAATCCACGTTGAAGTATTTTTGCGTTTTCATAATCTATGTTATGCCCTTCTGCTATGGCATGCAGAGCGATGGCTGAATCGCGCTCAAGTTTTGATAAGGCCGCCTTATCTGTAGGTCTGCACTTTTCTTTCCTTCTGTGTTCAGTTATCCGCGTCGTCAGTTGTCTGCTGGTTTGTCCAATGTATTCGGCCGGGCATTCCTTGCAACTGATTTTGTAGATGCAATTGTCGTGGTCTTGCACACCGACTTGATCTTTAGCTTTTGATAGGTGGCGCTTTAAAGTGTTATCCATCCGGAAGAAAGTGTGAATATCAAAGTCACTGAGGACCTTTCTTATTGCTTCCGAAGTACCTGATCTGTACGCCACCTATCAAAAGCTAAAGATCAAGTCGGTGTGCAAGACCACGACAATTGCATCTACAAAATCAGTTGCAAGGAATGCCCGGCCGAATACATTGGACAAACCAGCAGACAACTGACGACGCGGATAACTGAACACAGAAGGAAAGAAAAGTGCAGACCTACAGATAAGGCGGCCTTATCAAAACTTGAGCGCGATTCAGCCATCGCTCTGCATGCCATAGCAGAAGGGCATAACATAGATTATGAAAACGCAAAAATACTTCAACGTGGATTCAGAACCTGCACTGAGCGTAAGGTTGCCGAGGCTCTGGCGATAAGCACCCACCCCACATGCATAAATCGGAACGACGGAGCAGAGATCTCGGAGATATGGACAGCCCTAACATCATTAAGAAACAAGCATACCAAAGGTCACCGCGCTAGTTGACCCCACCACCACGGTGACGCATGACGTGGAAGACAACTAATCACTCACCTGACCCACATTTCAAAGCACACACATACACGAACACAACTAAACATCAGTTGGCATGTGAACGTTCCCTCAGTCATTTGATTGTAAAACTTGCCTTGAGAAAGACTATCCACGGTAGTCGAAACGTTGGCGCATTACATCTACCAACAACGCTGTGTTATTAATATTATATCATTCACAATAAAAAGATTCTTCTTAATTTCGAAACTTCCAGCAGGCGCACTTCCACCAATCAAAGTTTACGTTGAACTCCTTTATTTAACCCATTTCATGGAGTGAATATTTTCATTTATTTTCTCCAGTGCATCGACCGCAGCAAACTTGGTACATTAGGAAAGATATTCCGAATATCTCGCAATGCAGGCCCTAACGAACTGTCTCAAAATGACAGGTTCTATTTTGAACAGATCGTGCACTGCACCTTCACTTTCCATTGCTCGTTCGGTATTGCCACTGGTTAGCAGTCGTTTTCGCGAAGACCGAGTGGGAAGACATAACATGTCGAATGCCAATTGCTGAACTAATGCTTCATACGTTTGCTTCCACTGGTCACAATATAGAAATTTGTTAATCGAATCAGAAACGTTGACAGCGCTACTGTAATTCCCGAAGGCAACGGCACTCATGCTGCCAATGCACGAGGGAAGACGAAATTCTGAATCGGTTATTTCTTCCCACGCATTACGGGCTCTGCTATTTAAAATCGATAATTGGGTCACGTAGCGGCCCTCTCGACTGACTACACTCAATTAAGTTTAGCATTGAGCGCTCAGATGAGAGAGCTAATGCAGTGAAGTTGTGCCATTAGGCTGTTTCAGTCGTCAGTAAACTTTTTCACCGCCGGGTTTTAGAAACATAAAAGGCTAAGTGCAGCGGCTGGGAAACGTGCCGGGCGCAGCGCTATATCATAAGCTTGATAGGTTTAAACACTTCTATAGCCAATCCGCTGACTTGTGGCATTCTATGCACAACTATCGAAGTCGCCAGTGATTAGTGCGCTTGGTACGATTTCTGGATAAGCAAAAAGGTGCGTCGTTTTTG
This sequence comes from Fasciolopsis buskii, assembly GCA_008360955.1. Lineage (NCBI taxonomy): Eukaryota > Metazoa > Platyhelminthes > Trematoda > Plagiorchiida > Fasciolidae > Fasciolopsis > Fasciolopsis buskii. Next base: position 805 of record LUCM01008146.1, on the reverse strand, counting down.
TTTGTTAGTCAAGGATAATAACCCAACCGAAAGAAAAAAAAGAAGGAAGGTTGTAAACAGGACGAATTAGATACGATCATTGAGGTATAAGAATCTGGCTTTCATAACGGATTTGATTGGTGCTTATTCTTTCCAAGTCAGAGTTGTTTGCTAAAGAAATCGTCAAACACCGTTCAGAATAAAAAAGGTGAAGCGGCCTGCTTGTCGAAATGTTATTCCCCAAAGCAGAAAATCGACAGAAATAAGCGCAATACAGGAAAAAATAACTACTGAGCTTGCCCTCGTCAATCGAAAAACCATGTCGCTGTAACGCAGATTGCAACATACTTGCAAATGTGATGATACATATGGTGAAAGTTGGAGGATGCTCGGTTTAGACAGCCGTCGAATACCTATTGAAGTGTTTTTTGCCTTCATTAAATATAATGGATGAGAGAAAACAAACATTTGGCAAAACGTCACCACCAATTATCCCGAAACATATTCACTCGCCGGTTAACATGGTGACTCAAACAGTTCATTCAAAGTTTGGTTGCAGAACCACCATGAAAAACAAGGTGCATAGCCTACTTCCTAGGGCGCTCGGATCATTGTGATTTATTCAGGAACTAAGTCCAAAAGTGGGACACAGCAGACAAGGAAAAAGACGATCTGAAACAAGAATAAAACAACCGTAGTGTTCTACGGAGAAGTAAAGGATTGAAACGGAATACTGAATCGTTACCAATCAAGTCAAATATCATACCAAAAACTGTCTTAAACAATCGATTAGAGGGATGTTGTGAACCCTAAACCGGTTATCCAA
>LUCM01008145.1:0-31721 GCA_008360955.1 Fasciolopsis buskii | reverse complement strand
ATTGGATGATATGCGAATTTTGTGAGCTCTTTATTTTGTATACAACTAAATTCGTTAATAATGTGCCCGTAATCGCCGTGAACCTGTGGACTTTGGCAGGATTCATTCGGCAACTCGCCATTGGCCGACGTGAACTGTTATGTTTATTTTGTGTGCGTGTAAGTGTTGTTACTGCTGCGTACCAGCACTCAGTAATTAGGAGAGTGACATTTACCCAAACAGTGCTTTGATGATTAACTTGCGCAGTAATCCTGTGAAAATTGCACTTTGCGATTTAGGTTCTTGATGCTCAGTACATAATCTTGTAACTGTGTGAAATTTGTTTAGTTGAAAAATGGTTAGAACTGCGAAGCAACTCTGTGAATTACCAGAAATACATTACTCAGTGACAAACGTGTTATAGGTGACCGCTGTGTAACTGCCCTAAAAACCCATTCTTTTCCCTTTTCTTTGCTCCGATTTGCATGGTTTGGTTTGCTTCTAGGCCGACATCGTTCCGGAGGCTAGCGAAAATCCACTTTTTCAGAATCGACTGGGATTCTACCGGTTTTATAATCATTGGTTTGGATTGTATATCTACTGCAAACATATTTGTCATTTGCATCTCTTTGGAAAGCATTTGGTGACATGGTAATGTTAGGCAGGCGGTAATGATAAGTCAAAATCCATTGCTTATGATAATCTTACAGAAACAGACGTAATTACGAGCACATCACGGAAGAAATGTAAAACTCGAAGCCAGGGACTAAAAATACATTGGATAGAGGGGGCATTGCCTATTTTACGCAACTTTCTCTCAAGAATGGATAAAGAATTGCAAAATAGCCTTCAAATTTACCCGAGCAGGACGGCTTTAACCCCAGTTCGTCCCCGAAGCGAACAAGAGCGCTCCCAATTGGGACGAAATAGTCCCCAGAGCGTCTTCATTGGGGGCCTCAAGTTTTCAAAAAAGACAAATTTCGTCCCCGTTTAGAAAGATCTAGAGACTACTTTGTTGCTCAAGCAGCAACGTTTATAAATTTGTAAACCAAATTAGGTTTATAAATTTGTAAGTGGTGTAAATTGTGAATGGTGCACGAACCATCCTGTTGAGTTAAAATTGCAGAATTTGCTACAATCTTGAAAGTTTTTTGCAGCTGAACTTGAGGACTCCTGTACTGTAATGCCAAACTTACATTTTCGGCAACTCCTAAAGGTCTTCCGTTTCCGTAGTTTTTCATGACGTTCTTCTGTACGACCAATCTGTTTTTGAATTTCTGAGATATGTCTCGGTCGAAAATATATAAAACCAAAACTTTTGCTAGGAGTACTTAGCAACCTGTATTTGAGCAGTTTACCTGTCATCATGAAGATTTGAAACGCCGCTTGCTTTGCTATGACGAAGTGAGCGATGAAGGTCACATTGAAGTCAGTGTCGGTTCATTTCCAGTTAAGTTGCAGGACTATACGACGTGATGCCGGATCTTTCAAATGCTCACGCTGGGAGCTCCTTGGATCAGCTTGTGTTTCGGCAACAGGAGGTTGGAAGACCTCTTCAGTTCCTAAGGCGAAAATGCGAGTCTTGCATGTGACTGCAACTCTTCTTCTGGTCACCTTCAAGGGGAAATAATCACCACGATGCTATGCTCTCGGTCACCTCCCCAGTCATACAATTAGCACAGTCTTTTTTGAACACAGATGGCCCCCCTTTGAAATCACGCAGTGATCCCACTTTCTCCGGTTGTCTGTTCCAGCCATTGGTTAACCACATGGCAAGCGATTTGCATCCCAGCTCCAAAGTTACGTGCCCCTTCACACTCGTTTCCTCGTTCCCTCTTAGTTTTTTGTTCCTCGTTATTTCGAATGGGACTTCACGGTGACGCCTGTAATGTAATATTGATTGGTTCCCACTAATCACATGTTTATTCGAACTTTGACCGCCCAGAGCGGTCGCCATTTGCGACATGATCACACAGGTTCCTGACAAAGTATATTCATCATGCTACCGCTGCCGACTGTCTTTCCTCGTACCGGTTAACTATCAGGGTTGTCAGCACTGCAAGTGTACAGAGCCCAGTAAGATTGATGCACAAGTGGTCACGACGGTTAAGGGCAAGCAGACTTAATACGCGATCCGCGTTAAGGCAAGCGGTCTTACAGATTAGTGTGCCCGATGCGATTGACTGGTCACGCGAGTCCTCGTTCTGTGTGCTGACGACCTGTTTGGCACTTTTCATGGGTGAATTTGGCATGTGATTTAATTTCTATCTGATTTTTCGCGTTGGTTTTTACTGGCTACGTTGTCCTGTCGATAGTTTTCATCACGTTTTGTTCATGTCATTTTTTTCTATATGCGGCGCTAGGTCCACAGAGCGAAACCAGTCTCCCAACAGAACTGTAGGAACCGTAATTCGTGATGCAATCTCCATGACGCTGTCCTACCCCCAACCCACTTTTGCCCTAGTTAAACGATGTCAGTCGTTCTAGGTGGATCGCTGGTTGGCTTCTTCTAGGTGTAAAGCTTCTGTTTGTGTATGCCATAGTATCCTCGTGCAGTTGCGATGCGTTTAAGAAAGCTGGTACAACTCGGACTAGCATTGCTCAAGACAAACGTATCTATCCGCTCTTAGACATCGACCATCGGCCAGGCTCTTAGTAATCTTCGAAACCTATATTAAGCCCCTCCTTTCTCTACGCCTACCAGTGAAGTACAAGCCAAGCACCCTCAGCCTATGCCCATATTTGATGTGCAACAAATGTCCAAATCAGCAAGTTTCGGCATTTCTTAACTCTTAACAAACCCGGTCTCCATATCAAAACAGGATTCCAAGCGCGTTTGGTCAAATGCTTCAAACAGCGGTACAAGGTTAGGCCCCATAGATCCTACAGTTCCACCAAGTTGCCGCAAGCCATATCGGAACCCCCGGCCGCTGTTTGTGACTGTAGACTAGGCTTGAAATGATCACTCACTGCTGCCCCGAGGTCCCTTGCCTGCTTCGTTTGTTCCATTGCGACCCGAGGCTCAGCAAGACCCGTGGGGCGAGGAGAATTTGCTTTTCCTTTCATGGTCCGCTGGCATTTGCTCAAGCTCGACGGAGCATCCCATCTTACCAACAACTGGTAGTGTTTGCCCAGATCTCAGCTCACTCTTTTCTGTCCCTTATATTTTGATGTTGTCAGCGAAAATGAGGCCCGGATTATCCAACGCACTGGCTATTTTGCTGGCGGACATTAGTGGCCTTAAGACAGACCCCTGAGGAACCCCTTATTATTATAATACTACTCCTGGAAAGAGGAATAGGATTATAAAAGGTATACCCAACTTCTGATAGCAAGTATGATGGCTGGGTGGCCAAGAAGGAATAATATGAAAAGATTTCAAGATCTGACTCTCTAACTGATAGGATGCAGACGGAAATAAGCAGACTGGACACCACTCTTTGGGATTGTGCGTGGATTGCAGGGCATAGTAGGTAACGATCTTTTTGATTTCGACAATGTGACAGAAGCGGCCATGGCCTGAATCAACACATCAGTTGCAACAGATGGGAACTGAGAACTAGGTCTTGTGCAAATTAAGGTTCTACTAACCTGGAATAGTCTTCTGGAGTGCGCTGCCCACGGCGCGTAACTGAATGTTTTAAAGCAGGCCTTGGGTCTATGCTGGAGTGCATTATCCCGTTATCTGGTAAATTGAGTGAGATTGAGGAAGCTCGTCCTTAGTCTAATGCGTTGCGTATTTCCTTATACAAGGTAGCGATCCATAGGTGGGTGGGCACAATGGTGTTTTAATAATTCTGCATCCGATAAAAGAAATTTAAGTCACCCTTGTTGTTGGAAGCTAAGAAAACTCGCCGAAAAAAGTGCAGTAATCTACGGGCTTGTCTAGAATCAGCGAGCTAATTTGTCCTATGGCAGCTTAAATTGCTGCACCACAAGGCTGCTTGGCCTGATCGCTCAGACCGGGAAGATCATAACTGGAGAATCCGGAAAAGCCTACGGTCAGCCGAAGATACAGAATGCAAAAGATAAATTGCCGAATAATTTTTTCTTCTGGATGACCATTCTTCTCTAATGGATCAAAAATGAGGTACTCAGAAGAGATTGCCTCTGCTTCTAGTTTTATTTGGCTCAGAGCTGCCACAATTCATGGGTTGGCCTACCGGGAGGGGACTACGAGCTAGAGTATCACGGCGAGGCCCTGGAGGAGACGGAAAGTGTGGAAGACCTGCTTTCCTCAAAGGCAGGGCGGTAACAGGGGGCCAGCGTGATACACGTAATAAATGGTTCCGCTGTGCGTGTGGGGTGGGAGATGGAAAGATATTTATGAGCTGTAGTCTGAGTACGACACGCTAATCTGGGTTTCCCTAGCTTGAACAAAGCTCGTAGAAGGCACGATCCTGATCAGCGCTCACATAAGCCAACGGCAAAGCTTGCCGCAGGTGAATGACAGGGGTTGCCGAGTTAGGTGACACTGATCGCAGTAGTTTATTAAAATGTGCAAAAGGCAAGGATAACCATTCGGTTAGCAAGGAGGGGATTTTGGCACCAGCAGTGCAAAAAGAGATTGCTGGCATAAGCCGGACAGGCCCGGAAGCACTAGAAACCTTGGAGAATGTGCCCATTGATGGCGGTAAAACTGAAGTATTATCTCCAGGGGGGACAGCACCGAGGGATAAGAGAGAACTAGGGGTAAAGCTGAACCCGTGTGAAAGCGGTCCATGGAGAGGGAGAGCAGGCACAATAACAAGAACCCAAAAAATGGGACAGGTCAATGACCCAGACAGGAGATACTCGGAAATAAACTCGAGGCTGAGAGATGTGAGCAAGTGCTATATAAGATCCAGGAGCTAAATAGTTCGCGGAAATTCGACGACATCACTTTGGGTAGGAACTGCAATGTCGCCGTTCAAGGGATTCCGGAGCCCCCTATGAAATAGGGGAAACAGAGGGAAAGAGCGCAAAGGTGCCAGGTGGTGAATCTGCTTTGAACGATAAAAATAAAGGAATGTATTCCTGTCAAAATTGTACCTATCCATGGGAGATGGCAGGAGGTCGGTGACTGGGGATGCCCAGGCCCAAGGAGAAAACTGGTGGAGTTCCCTAATCCAGGCCAAAGCTGCAGGTTCCTGGCAGCAGCGGATGTATTAAGTCGATCACCAGAGGAGAAATTACTGTAGACTCGGATGATGTGGCCAACAGCAAAATCGGGGCTAAGGATGCGAAGAGTGAATGGCCAAGATTCAATACCGTGAGGCTAAAATCCCCAAACTGAGAATCCAAATTCGGGTGGGGGCAACTGAATGTCATCTCGTGCGGTGTCGCTGGCGAACATAGTAGTTTGGCGCACCTTGAAAATAAGCATCGCGACGGGCGCCCCCGTTACCCAAGCTCGGGGTCAGTGTCAGCGAAAGACCTGGAACTGCTTCATTTTCTAAGTGTGGTTGTGGGGTTCGCGGGTAAACTTCTTAATCGGAAATTTTAACTCCCCTGAGATTGGCTGGGTTTGACAGACTGCATCGGAAGGCAATTTCGGGTATCAGATTTTGCAGTTTGTGCACGTAAATGAAATGGTTCAACACGTTACTCAAACTACTCAATGAAGATTCGGTCATGTATCTTCCGTCGCTGACTTGTTGCTAACACGAACACAGAAGGATTTAGGGAGCTTTGAGTTGGCAGAGCCAAAGTGTAAGAGCATGCGACCGAATCGGTGGGGGCAGGTAGCCTCCGAAAAATATGACAGGAACCTCCCAGGATTGGATAAAATTGGACTGCTGGACTTGGGCCTTCCGAATCAGTGGGGAGTAGAAGGATGTAGCAGCTACATGGATCGTCAGTGGAAGTCACCTAAGAACAACCCGTTAGCAATAACAGACCGTTCCACCACTCTATACAACCAAGTAAAAAGGTCTACCGCCATGGTAGAAGAGTACACCTACGCGAGCCAAAAGGCGAAAACAGGGCTTTCACTAGATACAAAGATACACTTGGCTACCGAGATCACTTGAATTACAAGGCCGTGCGTGGAGTGAAAAACAAACAAGGAATTAGATCGCCCGACAGCCGGGAGAAAGCCGACTTTCTATCGTAATTGTTTCAGACAGTAAACAGACGGGATCAAGGTGCGCAGGGACAAACAGTAAGTCACGTCACCCTTACGGTGGGCGGCTTCCCGCGGACTGGTTGACGTCGACAGTCATGCTAGTGCATAAAGGCGGGGACAGAGGTAACTGTGGCAGCTGTAGACCGGTTAGTGTGACGTCCATTGCGCTGAAAATCCTTGAAAGTGCACTTCGCGACTGGATGTCTAATCATCTGAAGGCTACTTCTGTCTCTTTTAAATGGACTTTTTCTCACTCAACTCATTTTTTAACGCCATGTTGCATGCAAACCGGGTAAAAGTCACTACCAAAGTAACAGACGGGCTACGATTTCCGCCAAAATCGCAACTAGGAACCTGCTCGGTAAAGCTAGTTGATGTATTTTATGAAATAAGCAAGAGACTTGAAGACTTGGAGAAATGATCGATCAGCGCTTTTTCCCAGCTGACTTCACCTGATGCGGTGACCACCAAGCTAGCTCCACTCTCCTATCTCATCGAGCTTTCTTCAACCCTTCCTTAAACGACGTTGACGGAGGCAGTCGATTCATCGATTCAGTGTCCTCTGAATCACTTAAACGTATCTGGAACAGAAGCAATGCTGTAATCTTTAATATTCCATACCGCCGACCACTGGTAAAGGTCAGAGTAACAATGTTGCAGGCTTGTAACATGCATCACTATCCTAGTCACTGTGTGAGACTAAGAAACAATATCCAACAAAAATCCTGCGCGCTTTTGATGCCATTCCAAGTCAAAGAAGTCACCCGTGAATTTATTAGGAAGAGAAATACCGTCGCTGTAAAGAACCTGCACAACGCTATAAGGATTGCGGTGGATAAAATGCTGCTCAAGCGTGAGGTACTTGGTCTCCAAAAAAGGAACACTCTCGCCTCCACCAGCATGCAAACCGTTAAGTCCCCCTTCTATCCTTCTACACCACTGAACCCATATTCACGATCCCAAACCCCAAAGCTCCCTCTTGAACTTGAAGTTGATTTAGATAAGTCACTCTCGTCACCTCTCATCCAACCTCCAAGTGAAAAATTGCACCTCGAACCATCCACTTCAGGGTGCAAGTTCCCATTACGGTCATTTACAACCCATCTTCAAAATCCCAGCGGATGTCTGCAAATGAGGCGGTTGGTATCGTTGGAGCATCCAGTCTGCCTACTCTACCCTCCAGCTCTAAAGCTGGTCCTATTGGTCCTCTCACCCCTAGACCCCAACCCACCCAATTTACCCCAAAATTGTCACCGAAAGGGACGCTACCGCTGTTATCCATGCCCAAGAGGCCTCAACACGCACCTCGTATTAAACAGCTAAGAAAAGCTGACCCAAATTTTAGCACCACCTCAGTAAATAAACCAACAACCCCCGAAACTTCATATCCGCCAAGATATTGAAGGCAGACTAGGTCCTTCAAATCCTCTGGTTTCCACCTTTCACGCCCCGAAAAAGCTACACAGTTTCCCACACATGTACCATTTGGCCAAGCTCGTATCTCCCCTCTACCTTCTAGGGATGCCTTCAGGTGCCACTCCATCCCGCTGCACGTAGCTCCACAGCAAACTCAATGGATGCTACCTAACATACAACGGAATAAGGTGTATTTCAAACCCGAAAAATGTGTGAACTTTAGACCAAGTTTACTGGCTCCCCCTGATTACCGATATTTCCGATATGCCCCAAGAAGTCCCCATTTCATAACTCTGTGCCGTTTCTGCCAAACCCTTTTTTCTCCATAAACCACTCACTCCTGCCCTACCTCCCATGCTAATAGCCCACCCTACTCCCCCTATGTAACCGAATGTGAGATGGCAAATGTTACCACGTCGGAAATGTCCCGTGTGACCGAATACATCGTGGACGGATTACATTTCCCCGGCCCACGAGTGAACCATCCACCCGAAGTCATGCCAAACTCGCCTGACAGATCATCTGCCGTCCGCTTCCAGTCATGCTGCCCTGGGCCGACGATTCACCATTCAAATAATGCAACTCTCCGCCAAATAAAGGAGGCCCCAAATGAAACAAAATTGGTTGAAACTAAGAGCGTTGACTCTCCCCAAGACGCTCAACAAACAAAAAACCGAGCTTCATTCACCATGACACTAACCAGCGGAAAGGGCTCTTCAGGAAAATTTCCGCTATTGTTATTAAGTGCACGCTCCATGTTAAAAAAATTACTATGTCCGTCTACTCACACTCTCGTAAAACTTTGATTTCATACTTATCGTCGAGACATGGCTCATTAACGACATTCCTAACAATGCCATAATAATTCCCGGCTATAAATCCGTCAGGAAAAGTGGTGAAGCCCAGCGTGGAGGTGGCTGCCTTGTCTACGTCAGAGAATCTATACCAGCTGCTTTGTGTCAGGAAACCATGCTAAACACAATCCAAGGTCGCGTCTGGGTTACAGCTGAGATGGGCAATGAAGGCCTTCTTGTTGGATGCAGCTACCGCCCCTTAGTTCTTGTCAGAACGACTTTTTGATGATAGCAACAAATGAATGCTGCTTCTAACCTACCATATCCCAAGCTTCTCGCTGGAGATTTCAATGCACTTGGCACATGCTGGTCCAGGCTTTCCGCCTTAATTTACTTGCTCTCTCCTTGAAAGTATTCATCATGGCGGCTGGACACAACACGTAACCAATCCGACAAGAAACCTCAATGTTTTTGACTTGATATTTACGATAGGCTTAACTGACGCTCAAACGCCCACTGAATCTAGTCTACCTGAGTGTGATCATTTGCCTGCTAGCCGTTCATTTACATTGCCCCTCCTAAATAGGTACCCATCACCTAAACTGAGGCCGTATTTCAGAGCTGACTGGAATCGCCTACCTATTATAGTTCGTAATTCCAACTGGTACGCATTTTTTCTATCAAATGAAGTACAACCGGTCGCTGATCAGTTCTACTCCAACCTTCACAAGTGCCTTGAGGCCACTACGCTAAGCATGCTGCCCGAAGGAACTTATCGTGACCAAATAAACTGTAAGCTCGCTTAACTCCAGCGGGCCTTTTCTAAGACCAGAGATTTTTCATTGTTCCCGCAAATAAATCGATTAACTAAAACTAGAAACAGTACTGGACCACAGAGGCAAAGCGCAGGAGTTGCACGCTCTGAACAAGCCAAACCCAAACGCGGCACTGGCAAAACGGCTTAAACGCAGAGCCACTTCTGTGTCCTCAGTTACTCAAGTCCCGTGTATCGTTCAAAACAACATTTATGTAAACAATACACGGAAGATTGCAGAATCTCTTGCTGAATTCTCCTCATCTTCTCTGGCAAACGACAAAAATCCCTCTATCCAGCGCCAATCTCGCTTGACTACAGATTCGTACTCAACAGTTGTATTTCTTCCGAAGGACGTAGCCCAGCTGTTGGTAAAAACCAAAATTGGCTACCACTCTGGACTTGATTCATTGCCCCAGGCTGCCTTCGCATTAGGTGGGAGCGATGTCTCAATTTTGTTTGCAAACATCTTCGATTTATCCATTCAATTTCGCACCTTCCCGTCACATTGGAATACCTCTGTGATTATACCCGTTCACAAAAAGGGTGCACGTTATGACCCTGCAAACTATCGCCTAATAAATCACACCCCTATAACTTCCAGGATCATGGAACGCCTGATTTAGAATAGTCTTCTAGCCTACCTTCTGAAATATAAACTTATTACCCGTGGACAGCATGGATTCCTTCGTAAGAAACCTGCGCTACTTGCATGACTGACTGCCTGAACACTATCACTAAAGCTCTGAGCACTGGGAGGTCAATTACAGTGATCATTTTAGACACGACGATGGCTTTTGACAGAGTATCCCGCCCTAGGCTGCTAAGTAAAATGGCATTCTGCAGTGTTGTTGATCCAATGCTGTCGTGGTTTTAATCATATCTGTCACTTAGAAAGCAGAAAGTGCAAATAAATGGCTTAATATCTGAACCCAGATTGGTGTCAGGCAGTGCGATCCAAGGCAGCTTTCTGGGCCCCCTGCTCCTCCTGTTGTACTGTGATGATATTTTCGATGTTATTCGAAACAGCACCCCGTTTCTCTTCGCAGACGATATCAAAATTGTGTACACCTTTCGCCCTGAAGCTTTAGAATCCACCATACGTCACACATCACAAGACTTAGCGTCACTCAACTCCTGGGCAAACGACTGGATGATGAAATTTTCCGCTGAAAGAAGAAGCGTCATGGGGTACAAATGCGTTCAAGCTTGGAACCCAGTCCATCCCCGTTAATTGTTAAGTTCGGGACCTAGGCCTAAATTATTTCTGCATTTTAAACTTCTCGGAGCATGCTCTCGTATAAGTGGCGAAAGCAAATAAATTAGTGGGGCTGTTACACCAAACTCTGACGTTCAACGAAAGCAAACTACATCGTTTCAGGACCCACGTCAGACCCATTCTAGAGTACTGCTCTCTAGTCTGCTCTAACATGAGGTAGTGTGACAGAGTTGCGATTGAAACGTCCAGTGTGCATTTACCAAGCAGTTAATTGGCTACTCTACAAGCCTGAATTACATGGAACACTGTGAGTCGCTGGAATTAGATCCCCTGTGACTCGGAGGAATAAGAGTAAACCTGGAACTATAAAAATATTATTACAGGAGACTGCTGCGTCCCTGCATCTGGTGTCAGAAACTCACTCCCAAACTCTCTGCGAAAAGCGGATTCCACTGTAACTCTTCCGGTTCCAAAGACTTCCGTTAGAGCCAACTTCTTTATTGTTAGATATTCGTCATTATGGAATAAGCTCCCCCAACAGCTGCATATTCTGTCACCATTATCTTTTGAATTTAAAAACAAATTACGTAGATTAGTTTTGTACCCCTTCTCGTTAATCTATACCACACATATTCATTTGGGGATCCAGTGTATGAAACTGGTTTGAGCTTCTGATAAAAGCACTGATGTCACCTTTCCGTTCATCGCGAAAAGGAAAGCAAGTCTCCTCACTCCTGTCATATAGGAATCAAACTAGGGCCCCCCACTTCAAACAAATCTCCGACACCAGCGCGCGCTACTAAGTTACTTCCGGTTCCACGTCGGATGAATCTCACCGTTCTTTTGTCTGAAAAACGGTACCCGTCGCTGTGATCTGGCTTCATGCCCATAAACCTTTTCGTTTTAACTGCGTATAGGGTTACTGACCCACAACTCTCTCCCACTCACTCACCTAACCAATTCTAACACCTTCGACAAAACGGTGTGGCAACCAAAATAAAAAGCATTCACTATCATCCTCACGCTTATCTTTCATCAACCCTTCTCACCATCCGAATCAATCTGGCCCGTAAAAATCACCTTGTTTCTGCTGAACCCAGACGGTGCCCTCCAGACGAAATAAGGTCAACATCTTGGACTCTTTCTTTCTCACTCCTCATCAATATCTGTCCATTTTGGATAATTCAGACTCCATACCGTCTTGACGAGCATAGGGTCCTACGTGGTATCTTCTCTTCCCGTAATGACCGTTTCCATCTGCCATACCCACCGGCTCCGACCATTTCTCGTTTTCGGAAGGTACGGCTCCCTACAGTGGAATATAGTCCATGATTTCCAAGCGTAATTTAGTCAACCCCTAAGTGCATGTGTCTTGTAGCTCGATCATTATTCATATCAGCATCAGTTTTTTCCTGTCCGTCCTACCAAATACCGGCTCATTCTCTTTACTCATGGTGTAGACTATCCGCACACTAGATTAACCAGCCCATCTGTTTAAATATATTTATATATATATCAAACCAAACCCGGATTGCTCAGCCACCATCCATATATTTTGAATTGCACTATGCGTTCTATTAATTTTCTTCTCTGAGCCGTTCGTGAGATTGATCGCTTCTTAATCCCCAGCTGACAGCTAAGCCAGACTGCCGTCCGTCCTTTTTCTTTCTGTCTTCCAGGCCGTATAGTTCTGTTTAAATGGAAACATACCCATGCTCTGACGATTATCTGATTCTGGAAAGACAATGTCTCCCTTACCATACCCAAACCACATTTGAATCCCTTCCTCCACACCACCAGTACACCGGCGTTACTACAATATTGCGGGGCGCGGTCCTATCCACCGCTTTGGCCGGCGCACATCGGGCGGGCAGACCGGCTGAAGCGGTGCGCGGGTGCGGATAGGTTGGCGGATTACACCTCCCGCGTTAACCCTCAAACTGCTTTTTAGGTTGGGGGCCAGCAATCTGTCAGTCTCACCCATTAACACCGCTGTGGTAAACAGCACTCTATCTCCCACGTTCACGTGCACCATTCAGTACTCTCTTCCTCCAGTTCATTCCCAAAAATTTTTTCTGCGAAGACGATACGAAACCAACTCACGAAGGACAGTATCTTTATTGGCACCTGATATAAACTGAAGTTCACAATGTATCTTGACATCCGAAAACAGCTGATGACCGTTATTTTTCGTCAACTATTCTTGTCTGCGGAATCTGGAAATCGACCGACGCTCTTGGTAATAGTTCGCCACACGAGTCCACCAGACATTGCCTAATTTGATTCCGGTTCTCCCTTCTCGTTTCCAACCCAACCTTCATCTCTGGACCAAGCTGAAAATTATGAACTCAAAATTGCTCAAAACAAACCTCATAGATTAGTCTTACGGTTACAAAGTTCCCATCCCGTGTCGCCGTTTTCCGTGCTCAGCGAACTGTGCTTTCAGATTTCTCGCGTCTTGAAATTCCTCATATGACTTCCAGTCCGGTTTTTCACTTATCTCCATTTTGTTACCACACACATATTGATACTTATCTCCACCATGTAACTCTCTTGATCTTCGAGGATCCCTTCCAACTGGCGGCGACAGCCATTGCCTTTCAGCCATATTTTTCTCCCGCGATACGCACCTTTGATGCATTCAAACATAGCATCACTCGCAGGGCAGGACTGGTAATCAGGTACAGAAAAATCTTTGCAAATCAACATCTAGCTTTGATTTAAAAGTCGAAACCTCGTGCTCAGCAAATCACCTTCCCTGTTATGATCTAGTGACCGAAAACGCATTGCGTTGTATTCTTGGTTTCCTCTTCCGTGTCTGCACTGTGTCTTATTTGCACGATTTTGATCTTGCCTTGCACAAGACTCTCACCTGTAGAGAAATATAAATTGTTGTTGTTATTAATCAAGAGCTTGGTGTCCATAAGGTAAGAGCAAAGGTCTTCAATAATTTGTCCTACGCACTTTCGCAATTCTGCGGTGAGACTCAACGACCCATACTTGTCGGCCTGTTGACTAGAATCTGCCAAAACCATAGCCATTCTTCAGTCCGCCGGAAGTCCTTCTAGCATAAGAGCCGCTCTCTCGAACTCCATTACAGTCTTCCTCAAGACACCGGCAATTCCTTTGACAATTGCTGGATAGATGCCATCCGTTCCTGCCCATGTTTGCCTGCCCGATTCCTTCAGCAGTACTCCATATTTAACTGCATTCACTCAATCTGGTGTGGACGCAGTCCCAATCCACTGAAAGATCATGGAAACTTCATGTTGCGCCTAGCGGCACGGGCTGCCGAAAATTGAAGAAAGGGTTGCCGTTCAGTCTCTAACTGTAAATGCCAAATTACCATAAGACCTTTCCAGAGTTCCTACACGTTTATACCTGGCTTTTCTCGGATTACAGTTACGCACGGAACTTTGGATTTGTCTTCATATCTTGAGGTCGTTCCTTTTTACACTCAAGCTTACCCCCTAGTTGCACCCCCTGGTTATGTAACTATCCTAAGGTATTCGGCACAAGTGCCACGGGACTTTGGACAGTTTTGATAAGCGCATTAACCCCCTTCCAGTTTTAATCGCTTTTTTTTCTTATGTTTCCACCAGTGCTGATTGCACTTATTCCTCCCCGGCATTAAAGGAGCAAAGTCCTCAGTTAGCTGCAATAGTGCTCTCCGTATCCCTGCTTACCGTTCCTTAACAGTGCATCTGGATTCTCTGGGGTCCAGCATATTACCGCTGATATCTCCCAAACGTCTTTATTAATTAGTGCAGCGGGTCCAAAAAATTTGACAGTTATCACATCATTCATCATAAAAAGCACCGCTTACAGTATATTTATCTCAACTACTGGTTGTTTCATTACTATAAAGCAGATTTCGTTCCTGTGTCTGATTATCACTAGGTCTATCGGTGATGGCTGCTGCTTATCTCCTAATCCAGCCGCCTGCTTAACTTTTTATGTCAGTTCAAGAATATAGAGACATGCCAATAATTATTGCCCGTAGCATCTCTTAGCTGCTCTCAGGGGGGTTAAGGGATTCGAAAAATTCAATGGTGGCAATTTCCTCTCCAAGTTCTGTAGCAACGTCATCAGCGCCAAATCCTCCGCCTTATCCTGCAAGCACCTTACCTGGACCATTGTGGCACGCAGTGACCGTCACAGTTAGGATAACTGTGGTAAGGCTTCATTTGGTACAACTGCAGGGCGCGAGTGACAAAACTTCTCATCAGCCCCAAACTCCACCCCGCATACATGGGTTAAAACCCCATGAAGAGCGCAGCATTATTCCTTTTTTAGCCACGTCTCAGTGAAAGCTACAAAACTCCCTGCCATCAAGTCGCCACACGTAACTTCTAGACTGCAGGCCTTAGTAATTCATAAATTAGTAGATTCTACCCGCAGCTTAATGTCCATTAGGCTTTCAGTACTCACTGCGTTTAAGGGCGCGTTTTCCGATGGATTTCTTTATTTTTCGTCGCCCCAGATACCTGGGCTGCCTATCCCTGGTTCTACCTTACAAGCCAGTCCCGTTTATTGACATGCTGTCCTTGAGCGACTCAAGGCATTCATTAATTTCTTTATCCTTGTCCTGAGCATCGAAATGAAAACCAGTGTCCTAGTTTAGGGAAATGGACGCAGCTTTATGCCTTTCACTACTGTTGCCCGGTTTCCTCCTCTGTTGCTTACTACACCAGTAGCGTGGCTGAATTTCAAACGACTCGAATTCGTCCGTTCTTTGTTCTTTGTGTTCACTTTGGAGTCCATCTGCAAATGGGTTCTGTCTTCTGCTTCTAAATGCCCCCGTTACATGGCCGATTCTAAATGGTTTCATAAACCCTGCGTACCCTCAAAGAAGTCCAGCGCGTCCTTTAGCAAAGCAATACAGCCACTGCAAACATTTCAGGTATACGTGCTTCATGGGCGGTTCGAAATCCGTTACCGAAAAAACAGAGCATGGTACCTTGTGCCGTTGTCTGCATTCCTTGCACCACATGCCATCCTCCGCGTTTTTGGTGCAACTTCCCGCCCGGTAAATGTTCGCAACCAGTCTTACTGCCCTTTAACTTAAGATTTACCAGGAAACCCAAACGTCGAGACAAAAACTTTGAAAAAATAGGTATGAAAACGGTCAAACGTGTTGAAAAAGGACATCAAAAATAAACATTGGAGAAAAGTAAAAATTTCCCAAAAGTAGGCGGACCCAAGTAGATATCAGTGCCAAATTATTGCGAAACAGTCGCGAATATTTCGCTGTCAGGAAGGACTTCTAATTTGCGTGAACAGACTTAAAAATTCAAATCATGCGACAGCTCAGAAGGTCAATTATTCGCGACTTTTCAACGCTTTGTCAAGTGCGCGATAGGACGTTGCTCGAGGCCGGTCCGGTAACTCTCTTCCATTCCAATAATTAGAGCTGAGTTGCAGAGGACAGTCTCCCGTATTGGAAGACGATTCACCGCATTGAATCGGATTAAGGGGATATATGCGATTGCGGGGCATACATACCGGCACTAATGCAAGGCCCTTGGAAGGCCCTTGGAAGGCAAATGACACTAATTTTTCAAATGGAGACTGCAAGGATGGACCAGGGAAAATTGATGGGGAAGGTAATCCTCAATCTTCATATTTTTTAGCTAAGGCTACACTAAAGTCCAACAACGAAATGGAGCTATTTACAAATGCATGTGGAGAGCTGATAATTCGTTATAGCTGATTCATCTAATAAGTGTTATTCGTATTCGTCTCTTTGTCAGCTTCACAGTGATGGAGGCGTTTCCCATAATGAAGCACTTATACATTGCGCACCATCAGATGAAGCATACCTTGCCACAAACAATTCTTAAGAAACGGCTGCAATGGCTGCAATGATCACTTCAATAGTAATTCTTTCACGGAGGTTCATAAAATCGAGAACCCTGCAATAATAAGTGCATATTTTCGTGTGCTTAAAAGTGTGCCTGATCAAACTCGCCGTGCCGTTTGGCACTCACCGTTTTGAAAGTCGCGTGCACCACGTGCATATTTCAGTAGAGTGATATTGGTTTTCACTTTTAGCCCTTATTTTTGCACATTCGAGTTTCGTTTGTGCTTATATTTTGGTTAATTTTATAATCCAGTATCATAGAGTGTGCGAAAATACTGCACCTGGGATTGGGTTCAGTTGCCCCTCGCAGCAAAGATTGGACAATTTTAGATGAGAAAGATTTATATTCGCTGCAAAGAGTGATAATATTGCAGAAAAACTAGGAAAACTCAGACAAGTTTCTGGTAAAATTTCGGATGTTCTTATTCTGTTAATCTAGTTGTATCTGCGTCCTGTTGCTAGCAGTAATGATTTTAATGACAGACCAGAAGATCACAAAGGTCAACAAGCAGAGGAGTGCGCAATTGTTGAGGCAGTTAGCGAAAGATGACGAGCGGCCCGTAAGAGCAGAGAATTTTAGAGCGCAGGGGACATGACATTATTTGATCCAACATCAGCTTCAGGAAATAAATCGAAACGATATATTTAGACCTGCATTGAAAATATACTTTGTGTTCTCCTCTCAGTCGCTGTTCCACTTACGCAAGTAGGAGTTAGGAGGGTTTCATGGAATCCTCGAGCAACACGGCTAGTTCCTGAAGAAGCTCAAAAGTTGCAATGAACCAAGAGTATTGGGCAATTGGCGGAATACGCCGCGTCTTACAACATATATTGAAAAGAGCCTGGTAGACAATCAATGCGTATTCCACGTTGGAGGCCAAGTACGTACATTCTAGGGCAAAGAAAATAAAAATACTGCATATTCCTTGATTTGAAAGATGCATGCGCAAGAGAAGATCAAAGTTGTACATGGATTATGCAGAGGAAACTCAAATAACAAAAATTAAAAGAAAAAGGGATGGGTGCAACTTTGAACTATTCGGGAAGCATAATGGAAAGAGTAATCAGATTCTATAAAGCACTGCGGAAAGCGGAAGTATGCCAGTGAGAAATCAAAAATGGGAAACAAGACTATACCGAGTTTCCTGGGGTTGCTTCTGAGCATCGGGTCTACGATTCACTTCGTGTTTAAGTGCACTAAAGGTGCACGTCGCTGATGCAAAGCATGGCCAGAGCTCAACGGCGGATGTCGAGATGTGCTGAAGCCCCCAAACAACAGTAGCGCTACGCAATGGACGGAGCAGCTGAGCTGAGAAAATGGGAAGCAACGGTAATATGACGGTTGGATGAAAGTGGTGGAAATCGGGTGAGACGCCATGCAAAGTTAATAAGACAGTCGTCTTTGAAAACAGTAAAATGCTGCAGAAGATGGTGAAAAACTGTCAAGATTATCTCAAACAACTTGGAAGAATTTTATGAAGATTTTTGCACAAAAAATATGGAACTCCTGATGCTGTTGATCGTGTTTACATGCGGCTGGCGGTACGCCAGACCGGGAGTTGCTCCGGAGAAGAAAAGTTTGTGTAAATCATTTCCTAAATACACTAGCCAAGAGAGTTCTCTGTGCTGTCAGTTTTGTTGTTGCAACCTATGATTCTATTCAGCGTACGGGCGGGGAATTTGAGGTGCGCGAGCCGTTCCAGCGGCATTAGTAACCTTGCCTTTGCCCAACTGCAGTGATCCGAGTTGGGGTATCTAAGGCGATCAGCGGCATATTTTTGGTTGAACGGACCAGTACTTAAGCGCCAGTTATATCTAGCAGGTTCCTATCAGGAGTGATGCGATAGCATATTAGGAATTGCCATTACGAGGGCGGAACTGGTAATTGCGCGTCTACTGCGGGTGAAGGGATCTGAAATACAAAAGAGAGAAATTTTCTGGCTTTGGTGACAGCTTTGGATAGTGGTGAATACTAAGCCGTAGGCAGTAGACCTGTAATGTAATGCTTCTATTCAATAAAATGTTTTAACTGGAACTGAGCTACCGTAGCAGTTTTAGGGATCGTTATAGGTCTGATGTTACAAAGAACGGCCTATTCAGTCCCTCCAAGCCAATAAAGAAGGCAAGTTTACATGGGAAATGAGGAGTACACAGGTTAAAGTTGCTTAAAATCAAGGAATTTGATGACAGCATTGATCCGTAAAGCAAGCTTTCTGGGAGCATGCGCGACACATTTTCCAAACACTTGAATCTATTTAGGTTCAGTGCCCTATGTCCTGTGCCACGATCACTAAACTGTAACCTAGCTTCCCTATTTCTTTCCCGGAAATGTGCAGCCGTGGTCACCCCGTTTCGCCAAGCTTTTGAGGCGTTTGTGGTGCTTACGGTAACCTACCGCGGATGGCAGGAAAGGTCGCTTGGGTGAGGGGCTGCCGCGAATGCCGCGACGCGGTCCGAACCGATCTCATCGCCGGACTCTATCGACTGTGAGCCACTGTATCCATGCGTCGATCCTCGTCAGCATCGTTGTTAATTCGTCGTGCGAATTTGGAGATGATGCTCCGGGCGATGAGATGGCATTCACTGCTGAAACATCCGGGCTAGAGCGCGACATAATGTCGTCTGAAATTTCGGCTGTTTCTTCTTTGCGGACAGTACCAAGCAACGAAGGTAGATGTGGTGGGAGCCGTTGAAGCCACAGATATCTTAGCATCGGGTCGTTGCAGAACGTTGCGCCTCTAATACTACGCATTTCCCGCAAAAGTCCTGAGGGATTCTTATTTTCATGCTTCATCCCTTGAAACAGCTGTCGGATGCGTTAATATTCCGTAGGGGCAGTCCGTGATGCAACCGCCTCTTTCAATGCGTCGCAGCTACGCGAGGATGCAATGACGTCCCTGACCCAAAGGGTTGCATCTGTCAGTGTTCAAAAACCAATCCAACTGAAGTAAACCAGAGTTGAGCATTAGACGGCATGAACGACGATATATGAAGGATTGTCCAACCTACTGTTCGGCCTGTCTATGGTTATCGCTCAGTGGACATGACAGTATTTTTAAAAATGAAAGAAGTAGCAAAAACGAAACGTATCGAATAATACCGACAGAAAAACGGAGCCAGTAAGAATCAACAGGGAAAAACCATTCGCAAACATGGTAAAAGGAAACAGCGGTGATATTTACCTTAAATAGGGCTAACCGGGCTTTAGCATTAAGGAATGGATACTCACTTTAACGGTCAATCAGACCGGGCTCACCAACTGTCCTAAGGCGAATCTCGAACTAAGTTTCTTTGCTCTATTTGACCACTTGAACGTCACTCTTTCGCGGCTCCGTACGTTTGCAAAACTGGCAAACCTGACGCTCTTCTTGTAAAACGGAAGGACCGACGGAGCCAAAAGAAGTTTGAGTATATTTTGACGGGCGCATGCGAGCGGAGCATTAGTGAGTAACGCGCAAATTGCGATCATGCTTGGCGAAAAACGTTTGGTTAAACAAGGGCCACATCAGTGCTTCGTGATGCAGCCGGTTGGAGCTCATACCGGGGTGGCAAATAAATTGCGCTTTGCACTCCTATCCTTCCGGACGCCGATTGATCGCTACATTCTCACGGCACACAAGCGACTGTTGACTGAAATCCAGCCTAAAAGGGCTTCTTCAGCCTTCTCAATTAAGTCTATTCCTGCAATGCGTTGACCCACCGCTCAAGCCGCTTTTTCTTCTGAAGTGCGAAGAAAATATCTTGACGAGACATTTGGTGCAGTCAGGTGAATTACTCTACTCGAATCCTGAATTCGTGTTTCATTCACGCAGCAGACATCAATCGAAAGTGACTCCACTGTCAGAGCCAAACACGCCTGTTGGCCAGCCTGCAATAAGTGCGCACATTAAAAAAACCCAGATGCAGAGGGTGACGAGGCTTGAGAAAATGTGAGCTAACAGACTGAAAACCACCTACTACACTATTTGACAATAAACCGTTGCGAGTATCGGGCGTGTTATCGATGGAGATACTATGGGTGGGCAGAAGGGACAAACAGATTGGGTTGGAGACAGAAGAGACGGATTGAGTAAAAGAGAGGTAACTCTGACTAGTAGCATACCTATCACTACCCACCCCACCTGCGCTCGATGCAATGGGCAGCGCGGTCCTGATTATCCTGCGCGACGACCGATGCAGTATGGAGTTGTTCGTAGGCGTGTAATTAATGGGGTATAATGGACGGTACTGCTAGGGAGTCCAGCCGCTGAATAGAAGAACGATAAGGGTTCCCAACCAAAGCCTTTGGTTCTGACAAGAACCTGATCGCCAGGCAGCGGGGAATAGCTGAGTGGACGCCAACCTAATTGAATCATTATTCCTTTACTTGTTTTTCCGGCTGAGCTGCTAGCTCAGATCAACACCTAACTTGGAGGACCAGGAAACTATTGCGTTATACCTCTGACCATTGAACTTACAGGCACGATTGGATCTTCGTATTGAGGATAGCCAACGTGGGTATCCCTTTGGATCATAGAAGCACGCAAGCCGTCACATAATAATGATAATAATAATAATGTATATTTCTCGGTTGGCGAGAGGCATGCGCAAGACAAGGTCAATTTTTAACACAGATGATGCACAGGAAATTCGAACAAAATATGTCGAAGGGAGAGGGGGCAAGAGCGACCTTAATTTAATTCAAAAGGTTTGTTTGTTTTTGTATATTTCTCGAAATACGACAGCCATGCGCAAGGCGAGATCAAAATTTGGCCAAGAAGGCACAATGCAGAAACGGAAAACGGAAATCAAACAAGCCATGCATTGTGGTTTCGCTCACAAGATCATAACAGGCAGTGCGATTTCCCGAACACGGGGTTGTAAGGCAAAGCTAGATAATGGTTCGCGAAGATTTTTCTGTGGCTGATTACCAGTCCTATACTGCGAGTAATACTATGTTTGAATGCACCAAAGGGGCTTACCACGGGCGCAGAATGTGGCTGGGGGCAATGGTTGTCGTCGCCTGTTGGCCGGGATACTCGATAATCATGAGAGTTACATGATGGAGATGAGTATCAGTATGGATGTGATTACGGAATGGAGACGACCGAAAAGCAGACTGAATATCAAAAAGGCAGTATAAAACTCAAAAATTCTGGAGGTACAACCCATTAAGCGAGGAAAGCGGCGACAATGGATGGGAATTGTGCGATCGTAATACTAATACATGAGATTTGTTTCGAGAAATTTTGAGTTCATAAATTTCGGCTTGGTTTAGAGACGAAGGTGGCATTGGAAAAGAAAAAGTGGAACCGGAGTCGAATGAGGCGACGTCTTGTGGACTCGTGTGAAGAACTAGTACCAGGAGCATCGGTCTATTGCCAAATTCCGCAGACCAGATATGAGCTTGATGAAAAATGACGATCCTCAGCCGTATCCGGATATCAATGCGCGTTATGAACGTCAGTTTATATCAGATGCTAATAAAAATTCTGTCAGTTTGTGAGTCCTTTTTGCATTGATTCGGCAGAAGAATTTTGGGAAGGAGCAAGAGAGAGCCAGTACAAAGTGGTGCACGTGAGCTTATGAGCTACAGTGCTGTTTACCACAACAGTGCTAATGGGCGCGGCTGACCGTAAGCTGGCCACCCAACCTGAAATTGCCGTTTGAGGCTGAACGCAGGAGGTGTAATCCGCCAACCTAGTTGCACCCGCACACCGCTGCTTCCGAGCTGCCCGCCCGATGTGCACCGGCCAAAGCGGTGGATATGACCGCGCCCCGCACGTCAAGATGCAGCCTCGTTGTGACATCTGGGTCCCACTCACTTGCTATTTCCGAGGTTGTTTGGACTCCGGCGGAATGCGTTATGGAACGGTATTTCAGTAATTTTGACAAATAACATTTGCCTAGAATGGCCGTTGCAATTTTAATGTGGCATGCTTTTGCTAAGCGGATATGGTCGTGACGGTTAGACGAAAGATCACGGATTCGAATCCGCCCACAGCCGGTCAACTTTCCCTTTCATCGCCACTTTTTTGGCCGCGGCTCCCAGCCCTGAAAAATGGTGCACCTTTTTATTTCTTTAACAAAGAAGCAAATGGTTAAAAGTTGCAGACAGCCGCTTTTCATTTTGCTACCGGCGGCTAAAAGTACACACTCAATGACTTCCCAACGTTCGGTGAGACACACAAGCTGGGGATCTAGGTCTGGTGCTCCGCAACTTATCAAACACTCAAATCAGCATGTTTCAGCAAAACCGAAGGAACAAAATCACTTTACGGGCAGAAGTATAACGCAATTCTGGACGGGAGTCGACGAAATACCAGAGACAAGCAACTTTTGACACGAAACCCTCTAGCAGACCAACTAAAACAAATGCAGATCTCTGTCAATTATTCGATAAAAAGATAGGTCATCGACACCCAGAATAGCTTAAGGCATGAGTGGAAGTACTAACCGAAGCCAAGTGCCAGTGGGGTGATCTGCTGGTTCTGCTTGCGGACGTTCCTATTAGTCATCTGACACTCATCTGCAAACTAGTTGCATAGTTGCCGAATTCTACAAGTCACGTGGCCTCAGAATATGCATGACATTGGATCGATCCCCAAATCGACAGCGGAACAGCAGCGGATATGAGCATCTAGTGAACAGTAAGCGGGGCTAGAACGATAAAAACACAAGAAATTGGTAAAAACATAACATTGAACGCCCAATCAGCACTGAGGCATGCGAGTGGAGCAGTTAACGGATAAACGGAAAACGGTCAGAAATGACAAACTGGCTGGTTATTTCGCAGTGGTTATTTCACTACATTTAAACACATCTCAATACATGTAAACGAAGAAGGTGCTGGTGCGTCGGCTATGCATGCTAAAGGAATAACAAGGAGGCAACCAAACAAAATGAAAGTAAGGTGGGCGCGTAATCCGGTCGGAAAATGCTTGATGGACACAGCCCCATGTCAGAAAAAGTATACAAATGTGACCACAAACAGAATGACCTAGAAACCCATATTGTTCTCAAAAGACCGACGATCAAACAGCACCGTGGAAAGAAGCATGGCGGCAATCGGAGGTGTATGAGAGTATGTCGACGGATGCATGAACGTGCGCATGTATAGACGTGCTCGCATCGTATGTGAATAATTGCATCCTTTTGATTATTTTCTGCTTAATCCCTTGGCATTCAACACTTGCCTGGCCTTGTTCTCTCAGGCATACGATGGTGGATAAATGGATTGTTTCCGCAGACCCAAGATCGCCGTGTCCAGCTCCCTAGCGTGAGAGACGAAGGTGCTGCTTAGAAGCAGACGTGAAGAAAATTTGTTGATAACCGTAGCAAGCGGTTTCATCCCAAGTACGGGTGATTCACAAAGGCCTTACAGGAGGTTTACTGTCTGCATGTTTAGTCATTCAGGATCCTCATCAGATGTAAAATAAGGGCAAAGGGGGCGGATATATATCAAAAATGGAAGGTTTGCCTGTGGTGGCATTTGATTGTATAACACTAATAGCAGGGCAACTCCGATGAATATGGAGAAAAACTTTAGCCTCAAACAGCAAAAACCCTTAGTTTTCTTGGGTAACAGGTCACCGAAGATATGGTAGACCCAAATACGTCTCCAAAAAACGGAGAGCTTACTCAGAACTAACGACCGAGCAGGTAAGTGCTGCCTCTGTCACCAGCATCAGTAGACAGATAACAAGAGCCCTTCATGCTACATGCAATAACGCAGCCAATATTCGAAACAAACGAAGCGAACTGCGAGAACGGCTGTACATAGAGGACTTACTTGCAATCGCCGAAAAAACATAACTGTTTCCGGAGGAGTAATTTTACCGACTGCCACCACCTAATTTATCCGTCGCCAGGAAAGGTAGATTAAGTGAGAGGATAGAAAGGTGGAGGGCGATACTGCTGCTTACGCTACACTTTAGCTGCACAAAGGGATGGCAGCTCTCGCTATTAAAGGTTTAAGCAGGCGAGGACTTAGAATTGTATACTTTCCGCATATACATATATGGGAACCGCCATCACCTGTAGACAAGGACTGTGATTTGTTTTAGTTTCTTCGAGTCAGACGGAACCCCAGGGCCCTGTTTCCGAGTGACTTTAATGCAGCTGAGATCGGCTGCCAAGCCTGGACGGCACCATCGGGCTATTCGGTAGGAGGCCTGTGGATTTCCTGTAAGATCACGTGCTGGTTTGGCATGTGACAAAGAAAGCACCATACAGGGCGGACCAAAATGGGGTTACTTTGGACCTTGTCATAACTTATTCGCCAATCGCTATCTGAAGGGGTGGTAGCGGAAGGATTGCTAGCAAAGAACGACCCCACCGTGGTTCGCACGCGTTCCATTCTTATGGTAACACCGGCACAGGAATAACTTGACTAGTACCTTTCAAGAAATTATGGGAAAAAACCTCAGTGGAAAGCGCTACCTGTTAGTTGGAGGCACAAACAATGAGAAACCTCAATCCTCGGCCATGAAGGAGAATTTTTATCTTTTATCTTTTATTTTCTTTAATACTGACATAACAGCAAACGTCAGATTTTAGGAGGAAGGCCGCGGCCAACAGAGTGTAAAAGTTAACCGGCAGTGGCAGAGGACCCTTGCCAAAAGGAGAATTATTAGGGTACAAATTGGGTGTAAGCTAGCATTTTGCGAAAATGTGGCCCCGGGCACTGAAATAAGCACGAAGACGTAATTTTCCAACGTCCAGTCCAAAGCTAACCTGAGGCGTTTGATGGGATGCGTCTCGGATGAAGATAAAAGGAGCAGTAATGCAACAGAACTGAATGTATTTCGGACTGTACAGCAGAATTGATGGGTCATGCAATGTTACTTGAAACTTTTAAAATGTGAATAACAGCACTGTCGTGACGTTTCAGTAACCTAGGGCATTCTTTCTCAGCCCATAGTCTACGGTTGTTATGTTTGTTTTTCACAAATGTTGATGTACCTGCATGGGTTTGATACAGCTTAAAGTTTCCTTTGCATGTGTCTATGTATACTTCTAAGTTTTTAACCTTGTCGAGAACACGGGCATGACCGTGGGTATCAGAGCAAACAGGAATGAATTTCTGTGGCCGTTGATGTGATCAGTGGCTCATCTAAACTGATCTTGAAGTTGGGACAATAGGCCGACCGAAGATATTGTGGATGAATAGGCGTGTGCTTCACCTAGCCAAAGCTAGGGCGAGCTGATACTTATCGGGACTGGAGGACAATCTCGGAGTATCACGGAAGTTCATGCCGAAACCAAAGACTAGCGGTGTTGGACAGTTTTATAGTTCACAAAATTCACCGAACCTGCTACATCCACATGTCCCGCTGCGTAGTATTACATGCCGTAAAAAAATATGAGTTGGTCAGACACTAGTGTCTTATTGAAACTATGTCAAAAGTAATGATGGCAAGTCAGACCAATGTCTCATTCGATTTCGCACGTGCTCTGCAAAGTGATGAAGACGACATTACCATGAGTTTTGATGTGATATCCTTGTAAACTAGCGCACTAATAAGAAATATCATGGAGTTTTCCATTGCTGGGCTTTATCCAGAATTACGGCGCCCACTGACCCCATCTGACATTATACAGCCAAAATTGTTGGATGGTCATGGGATTGCCCGGATCCTTGGTCGTATCCAACCTTCACTTACATCCAACTGAATCTGAGGTATGCACCGTATTCCAAAGCCCTCCACTAATTTATCTTAATTGTGCCAGCAATGCGTTGATGATTGTATAATTCGAACACAAAAAGAGTTTTCCCCAATGCCCTATTGGGCAGTGTAACATATAGAGGTTCTCAGTGCAAAAGGAGAGTCCTGAACGGATCTCAGATTCCTGGACTTGACCAAAAGCGAGCGACTCTCAAAACTTCACCATGAACGCAGCAGAAACCAAACTCCATTCAGACAGATTTGTATACTTCAACTTCGCCCATCTTTAGTGCATAATACTGTTAGTCGTCCTCTCGTTGCCTAACCGGGTGGACAAATTATATACATACATATTAAAAGGAAATGCAGCGCCTACCCAGCGTTCTTCAAGACAAATACCCATCCAAATTCGCAAGTCGTAAACAAGCAAGAAAATCGATGGCGCTCGAAACAGCCAAAAAGTGGCTAACCACTCACAGTTCGACCTGTGTAAAACTCTCCGACGGTTGTCATTTCAAATCAGGAGACATGGACACCACAAGGTGAAACAAAGCATCATCTCCCGATTTGTATGCCACTGAATTTCTCCAATTCTCCCTTACTGTTCTCTCATCGTTCTTCCAAGCTTTCTTAAAAAGACTTTGAAATTCTTCGCCGGGGACTATCACTCATTATCCGGGTGTCCACCATACAACTAAATGAACTGTCCGTTAATCTATGTGATCAATCCTCACAAGCGTGCGAGAAACTCGCTAACAGAATTCTTTCCGATCCCACGCATCCTCTGCACAACAATTTTCAATGTATCGCCCTCATATTTCTACACGATCCGATTTTCGTTCCGTACCGCTCAGAATCAATGTTTATAGGAACTCCACTGACCCATGCTTAGCACGAATTATGACAACCCGTGAACGGGTTTCAGGCGAATTCCTGAGCAGCCTGTCCTAATGCGTTTTTACTATTCCTGGGTGACTGCTTTTATATTCTTTACGAGGCGATGAATGTATCTTTTATTTTTTATTAATTTCTATTTCCTTCTGTTTTATTTGTTAAACTCACATTTTTCGACTGAAATGCAACATCATTTAGTGTACTCAAAATATACACAATGAAACTGCAGGTGGGGTACGTTAGAGGCTGCCTGATCGGTACTTGGTAATTATGATATTCATGCATTCTCTCGAATGGACAGTGGACTGTAACGCAAGTTTGCAAGGGTCAAGGATTCCTCGTCTACACAGGATCACCGCAATTGTGATTATAAGATCACTTGTAATGGTTGCCTGTTGGACAGTCATCCAGGTGATTGGAGAGCAGAATCTCCGAAAACAAAAGAAAGAGAAAAACCGAGGCAAAACGGCTTCGACCAGACATGTGTGAGCCTCAGCAGTCGCGTTCCATTCTACGACTGAAGTTCGTAGTACTGACTACGAAATTGCCAAGATTGCGTAACGTGGTATCTTCACACTGAAAGCTTGCGCGCGGAAGCATTGAGAACTGGAGCCCACCCTACCTGCCTCAGCGGAAACGATGGAACAGATGTCTCCAGCATATGGATAGCGCCAGCACCAAGGGGCATAAAAGTCTCGCCCGCCACAAGATTAGGTTTGCCTTAAACGATCCATCAAACGTGGTATTGACAACAGGAACGAAAACGCAGTCTCCTCCGATCTGACACCCATAAACACCCTAAAGAAATGAGGGTTTCCGCGTTCTTTATGCGGACATGAACATACATAAGTATACGCAAAAACATGAAAGGAAATGATACTCAAGTATATACGAATGGATAGGATGGCTGCAGAATGTTCCCTTGAATAATTCTGTTGTAAAACCCGTCCTGAGAAAGAAAACCCAAAGTAATCAAAAAGCTGACTCACTACAAATATTCGCGACCACGTTTTTATTCCTAATTCGAAAACTCCAACTGTGGAAGAATCACGAATATAGGCTAGGGGCAAACGAATAACTCCGTTTAGTTCTTCCAATAGATGCACAGAAGGGAATAAATGTCAACTTCTTCATTCTTCCCATTATTCAGGGCCAGCAGTTCGGACAGTAGCTGAGTTAAACGCGAACATCTTCCAAATCTACAGAGCTAAAATAGCCGACCAGCCGGTACCCATCCGGCATTATTGAAGCCCATTTCACTGGTTGTGGCTTAACCGAAGGCATAACTTTTCAGTGTTCCCATAGAGCCACGGGATCTTTTTCGGGTGAAAGTCGACATTGGGGAGACTGTCATATTTCCCCTATTTTTTATGAGGATTTCACCTCTGCTATTATCTTTTCCTGAAACTGTATTGTTTTCCCTTTTTAAACTGCATTCAGTTTTCCGTACATTAAGTTAATGCCATGTTCCTTCGTTGGTTCACGCTGACTGGTCAGTTTTATGACTCCCGAATTAATTCGCAAGGTCGGACCGCGACCTGGCGATAGGCCATGTAAGCTGTGGTGACCTGAATTTACTTGACATGCTCTTCCTGCTTACCTTCTTGGCCGTTGTGCTGTGTCAAAACACTTTACTCGTGGGGCCCCGTCTTCTGTGTACGGCTAGTGGAAGGCCTGACTTGAACCGTGCGCATTGCATACTGTGGTTCCAGCATCGTGTCAACCGTTGTGCGATTACGAGTCGGTGTCGCCCCCTTGTTGTGACCATCATAGGCTCGGTGCCCGTTGTGACTGTGCTCATAGTCTTGGAGGACTGAGATTTGTGTCGTATTTGTTTTTGTGTTCCCATCAACTATCCAACAGCTGACGTCCATATAGGTAAGCAGATAAGGAGACAATCCAAAGCGTCCTGAATGAACCATTGAGTGAGGTACATCGCTTAACCTAGGTTAGTTTGTTCAGTAGGTAGGCGAAAAAACTGGGTATTTAGGGCGGAATCACGAAGCTTCCAGCAAAAGACACTCAGGGATCTCATCGTAGTGGTATAGAACCGATTATCCTACCGCGAATCTCGTATTACGTCTGCTTGCCCTTAACCGTTGTGACGACTCGTGCGTCACCCTTACTCGGCTCTGTACAATTGCAGTACTGACAACACTGACACTTGATCAGTACGAGGAAAAGACTCGGAAGTGATAGCAGGTTGAGTATATTTTCACAGGAGTGTGCTAGCGGGGCGTGCATGAGCAATACACAAGTGGCGACCGCGCTGGGCGGTCAACGTTCGGCTAAACAAGTGATCCGGAGGAACAAATCCGTGTTCCGCTACAGTGGTCTGGGCTCTCTTCACACCTAGAGCGCAATATCAGCAATGTGTTCTAGCCGCTTTTGAAGTCGTATTTCAACCCCGGAAGTTAAGCTCTATAAAACTTCTTTAAATTGATCGCCCGACTGCACTTAGAATGCTGTGTACAGACATGGCGACCATATTTGGTTCATGCCATTACGATCCTGAAAAAGGATCAAAGGCAGTTCCCTAGATGGTTCCCAACACTAAGAAAGCAACTTCGAAATTATCTTAGGCTCTTCTCACCAAAGAAAAGAAAAAAGTGTGGAGCTATTCGAGGTATGTAGAATACTGAAGGGACACTAGCCAGATATGACCTGGGAAGTCACTCAGGAAAACTAAAAACGTTCGAGTGAAGACCATAACCCGGGCGCAGTCCCTTACGGTGCTAGTGGAACGAGTTGCCCGAGGAGGTCATAGGCGCCACTTCATTCATTCATTCATTTTCATACAGCGGCTGGATAATGCTTGGAATCAGGTGATTAAGACGAATGTCAACGACTGACTAAATCACCAATCTTGGGCTAAGATCCGTTGAAGATTCTTGATCCTTAGTTGTTGTCACCAAGCTGCAAGTGGATCCTCGACATCTTTAACGCTTCAAGTGTGTTCTTGCGCTGGTTATTTTTCCTTGTTCTTTCAGGTCGAGTCTACTCCTTCTGGATCTTCCTAAGGTTTTCCTTTTATTTTTCCTCTATTAACGCTTGCAAGCTTGGCCTACGCTGTAATCCCAGGCAGTAATTGTGGTTCTGGCGGACTGGTCGCTGCGAAATAGTAACTACTGAACATTCCGTCTTGCGGCAAAGTGCAACTGACGGAACTCGTTGTTTCTTTAATTGTCACCGCAGAGGGGGATCCTCGGAGCCTGACAATGTAAAGACCTGGGCATCCTAGGACTCATCGCTGCAGTCCTGGATACAAACTGAAAATGAAACTGTGCCACAGTGGATTCTTGCGATCCTACGGTAATAGTCCCTCTTTTCAAGACGATCTTTAAAACACATCCGAAATAGCCCTGTAACAAACCGCGCTCATACTGAGAAATCACGCTTTTTGCTCTGGAAATCTTTCCGAAAGTGGATTTGCAGCAATGGAGAACTAAATTGTTGCACCGGAATTTTCATCCATTTAAGGTGCAGGATCTTAGGCGAATCGGTGACGAAGATCGTCGCAATTTGTACCTCGAGACCGAGGTTCGATGTACTGAGGTGACCGATCAACTCACGGTTACGTGGCGCAGCTAGACAAGGACGGTGCACTGCACACTAATTGATTGACAATATTCTGGTGTTACTTCTCTGACACCCCAGTGGATCAGTCAGACTAGTGCAATGAAAAATTGAGAAAGTTTGTACTTCCAAGATTCGGCAGGGTCCCGAATACGCATTGTGCTAGCAAGGACGGAGTGGAAGCGTGTATACCCACTTTAATCTGAGACCAGCTCATCTTCGAAGACTTCCAGAGGTGCCTCACGAAATCTGCTTCTAGCTGTAGTCGTACGACGACGGACTCAAAGAACCGGGACTGTATTCCCTGAGGTGACGTATATTGAAAGGGGACTTAATGCAGACTTTTAGACTGCCAATGTGTCTGTTAATAACGGTTGCCCCTTGTTCGTCCTGCTATGCATTTAAGCTACAGGATCACAGAGCCCCGAAGAGCGTAGGTGCGGTTTTATCGCACAAGATAATGAACGCATGGGATGAATCACTAGTGGCTGTCATTAGGTCCCTCACAACAGTGCAGTTTGACTAGCCTAGACAGGGCGGGGCCATTGGTATTCCGGACTATTCTTTAAGCGCTCCATACGGCCGAGCAACCTAAGATACTGCGCTCATGTTGCAGTATATTCTGTGGGCGCAAGTTTGAATCTCACTTCCGACAAGTGATTTGTCTCCAAATGCTTCAGTATGGACATCGGTGCGTATCTCAGACTCAGAGATCGCTTCTCGTTCTAACCGCCTCTGGAAATGCTCTCAAACAGTCGTGCGTCTCGGTTAGCCTCTGGTGAGGAATTCCTGCTTACTGTCTTCTTGTGATCGTGTTATCAACAAGGGGAAGGGACGAAAGCGACTTCCCGGCGCTTTCCACGGGAATGGCCGGCGGTGGCCAGACGGATAAGGTCGTGGCGCTTAGACGTGAAGGTCGCGGGTTCCGATCCTCCCACCGCCAGCCAACTTCCCCAGTTGGCAGCCCTCTGCTGGCCGCGATTCCCTTTCTGGAAATTGATGTACATTGTTGTATCATTAATGAAGGAAGTAAAAGATAAAAGATAAAAAGAGACTAATCCGTGATAATCACTCTAGGAGGTAGCTAAATTCTGATTCCGAACCAACCATTGACGGCATACGAAGCGTATATCTGTATGCTCACCGATCTCATCCGAAGAACGTACAAACTGAGCAGACAGTTATCATCATCATCATCGACCAGCGTTAAACAGCAAGACAAGCCTCACTGACCGCTGTCTTTTCCCCAGAGTTACATGTTTCTATAAAAAGAGTGAACATCCAAGGTCAACAGGGAGTGGAAAAAGATAAGATCCTGCTGCAGCCAACATACGGAACAGTCTAACTGTGCAAACGCAATCATTCTGATTCCGTAGAAAATGACAACTCGATCAACACTGTGCACGGTTCACT
>LUCM01008144.1:190991-217840 GCA_008360955.1 Fasciolopsis buskii | reverse complement strand
CAAACTCACCTATCTAAAATAAAAACGACAAAGAAATCTGTGTTTTATTGATGGACAAAGTACAATTCTCCATAAAGATGGGCAGTATGCACGTGGGCACCAACTGCACGTTGTTAAATGAGAAATGAAGCAAGCTACCGCTGTCGTTTCTCATCATACCCTGACCCCCAAGGTTCTTTCAAGTGCTGTCGTCAATATCAAGAGGCATCCGATCATCACTCTTCCCACTTTATTTCTCAAAACGCACAGGATTCAAGGCAGGATTCCTGCTACCCTCGTCCTATTGTTGTGCACACGGAGGCACAGCGAGCACACACATCCCTGACCTGTGGCTCGAAGACTTGTCGATCCCTTCTACCGAGTAGATCCCGCGCACACCCCTGCTTAGAGTTACCCCACTGTGCTCAAACAGGCCCTGCGGGCGAAAACAACGAAGTTCACCTGGCAGCCTTCTCCCACCCTCAGGGGCTGCCGACCTTATTTAATCGTTTCTGCCATCAAGGTGATCACACCCCATATTTTTGTTTCCATAGGAGGCATGCGCGTTTCTAGCAGTTTGAAGAGTTTCCCCCTACAACCTCGTTCAAAATATCCCATCGTTTTTCCTACAAAATAGTACACTTTTCGGTGGCATCGCAATTTGGTTTTTCTCTTCAAAAGGCAGGGGTGTCAGCACGTGGTTGTTTTGTTCGTGCTCAGCCTCCACAAAGCTGGATCCTGGGATTCTTTACGCAATCAGTTACTCTTTGGTCGTCACCATGGCCATTGCTCGCACGGACTTGGTCATATATTCAAAGACCCTGCCGTAATGACGAAAGTTAGGTGGTCGACTTACCACTGTAACCTTTCCGTCAGCAGGCAGTCTCCTATCTTTGTATGGTGAACACGAGTTGCACGGGTATTTGCAAAGTCACCCCCCAGAACATGGCGTTTGGTGTTGTTTCTCGTAGCTGTGGACCGTTCTGGGACACAGTAAACAAGCTTGGGCCCACCCTGATCACAATTTCGAAGCGGATGGCTGGGGATTTTAGGAAGATGAACGGGAGGACTTACATGTTCCTCAGCCACCATCGGCGATCAGCCGGGTCGAGGTCCGCCTTCATCGCCCTTTATATTTATGGCATGAGGGTTGCGGTTCTTATGGTTGCTGAGAAGTGGACCTCGTCAATGCGTATTGACCTACTACGTGCCTTGCGCCATTATTCTTTCCATCGTACAATACTTGCCTGTGGCTGCTGAGGCCCTGATATGACCCTGACCGCGGCAGTGGACGGTTAACAGGCTAGTTACTGGATGCCGTTTCTGTATGAACATCGGGTGCTTTAATTTATTTGGGCAATTCCTGAACCCCATTCAGCTTCCGATGCGTCGCATGCCGCTAACGGTCAATAGACGCTGCATCTGCAACGACTAGTTCTCACGCTGGCCTCCTTAATGCACGCCGTTATCGCGGGCCTCCCTTTACACCAACCTTACCATTTGTACTCTGTATTTGTTTGCTTCAAGTACCAGGCCACTTGCTTTCACCGGTGTAAATTCCAGGGAAGCTCAGAAGTGGCTCAGACATGAATCTAATCAATCAAGCATCGGCTGTCAGAATCATCAACCAGTGACAGCGTTTGCCCAGAAGACGACCAACCACATGCGGAAAACGACTTGAATCACAGTCTGCCCCTTTCTAATTTTTACGCCAACCAAAGTCGCAACAATCTGGGGTGAGTGGGATGAAAGCATGTTGCCAATCAGGAAGGTTGGGCTTACCAACCACATTGTCGACTGTCTCTCGGTCAAAGCTCCTCTCGATTCCAGGTCGGTGTGGGTTGTGACCTGTCACAGCGTCCTTGCTCCTATCCTGCGTTACACCTAGAAACATCATTCAATCGGATGCCGAAAAGAGTGCCAGGCGCTACGTTGTTATGTCTGCTTGGTGGAGGATAATTCCTGAGCCTGTCACTGCTGCTTGCGAGGTTGAAGCACCTTTAGTTTTCTCCCTATTCCGGTGGATATGAATAAGTGAGTTTATACCAGTCCTCTGTCCGTTAAGTAAAATATCCAAAAAGGATCACCGCATATCATCCAAAACTTGTAATCTCCGGCTAGGGGTTGCCCAAAAATTCACTCCTTGGTTCATCAAATAATGCGTTTCACACGGCCTGAGGGGCACTACGCAACCTCGGGGCAACGCGTGTCCAGAAGTGGTGTGAACCTCAGGGGAAACGAGGTTCCCCCACAAGCCTTCACAAATGAAGTGTACGTGCAAAAGCACCATGCCTTGACAGCGTGCCGCAGTTGCCACCTGCTCAAATTTGCGGAAGAAATAGAACATTTTCAGAGCAAACATTTTACCAAAAGAAGTAAATGGAAAGTTCCGGTCTCGTGATGCAGACACATTAAATCTTTCGCGAATTTGATCTGACCCAAGAAGCACCATCCCCGTCACGGTGGCCAAAATTCAGTGAAAACCTGCTGAAAATGTGGAGCCCGCCGCTGTAGTCTGCATGTGGAAACTGGAACATGACAAAGAAAAGCTCTGAAGTAGTTATGGCCAGTGATAATACAAACTGCCCACAAATTAGTACTAACTAGAAGCACGGCAACAAAAGGAAGAGTAAAAGCACTAGTCATATTTCCATGCACGAAAACGAAGTAAGCAAAATTACGATGATTGTTGGACGCCTGATACGTAGAAATAAGCGCGGCAAATTCTGTCGTTACCGGACGGAACTGTGGTCAGCTGAAAGTGAACGACGGCTGGATAACAGTTTCAAGATCGGCTCCGGCGATAAACTTTTTGCTAGCAAAAAATAGAAATAAAAATGGGATGAATATAAAGTCCACCTGACTACTGAAAACTATTACAGCCCGTAAGATTCCCGTGTCCTGATGGGAACAGCATAGAGCCAAAGAAGCCCAAAGCTTTTAAAAGCACCAATAACAATTGTTTCAAAAACGGAATCATGAACTCATGTAAACATATATTTTTTGCAAGCTGACGGTTCAGTCAAACCTTGCATGACAGTTAGTAGCGAACCCTAAAAGAAAATCATTTACTTGGGTAGAGATAATCGTATGTTGCTAGCAAATAATGTCGGGCTTAAGCAATTGAGGAGAGCCTTTACCTCACAAATATGTGAAACTTACTTGCAGTCTGTTAATTGTAATAAACAATCCCTTCTCAGCGATTCGGTGCCCTGTTGGAACCCGCAATATGTTGTAGCGCGTTTGGGTGATGGGCTTGTAATTACTGATCGTGGGAGTCTTTGGGTTTGGTTGATCCACGAGGCCTCATTGGGCTAATTATTCAAAAGATGAACAAAAGTTGCATCTTCAGTCTCTAAGTAACGTCGCAAGTCTCTCGTCGATGGCTTTTGTTTCTTGGAAGCCTCAGTATCTTATGGCCTACAGCCTGGAGTCGAATCACGATGATTCTGTTCCTCAAAGAGAATGCACTTCTTACATTTCTCCATTTTATGGCCCTTTTGAACATTAAACGGGTTTGCTTCGACCCATAAGCTCTGCAACGCCTTCTCCTCTGCTCTTATTATTTCTCTCATCAATGGACGAAATTCAGTTCTGGAAATGTTTCGGCCCTACAAATTTAAACTGTCCCATGAGCGAACCTGCTTTCTCCTATTGCATTCGGCTTCTCAGTAACGTTGCATTCCGCTCTCTAAAACTAATTAATAACTTTTTACGCCCTGTGAATTGAAAAATACCCGGCAGTGCATTGAACAATCGTCCACGCCCTTCTGAAGCAAAACAAGCATGGCGCGCACCCTGGCTTCATCCGGGACCGGACGGCATCAGAAAGGGTTCAAGTAGCTTCTGGCAAAATCTCTCAGGGGCCTATTTTCCCGCCTTGCCCCAGCGGCATTTTAAAGCTTAGTCTGTATTCCGTTTAGCCGAGAAATATAGAATGAAACCTCAACCTCAAATACCATATTTTGAGATCATTCCTGGTGCAGTAAGGCTTTGTACTTCCCCGCTCTCCTTTTAAAAGAGAACCCTCAGGGATGTTTTCTAACCCAGTACCTTGAGTTTTCCAGAAAGCCAAGCGTTTTTCCACTGGGAAAAGCAATTGTGTTATGCATACCTGCGACAAAATAGTAACACTGGCGAGGAACTTCATCTTCAAGAGAAGCTGAATCTTACGGAATGGCCCTTCCTCAACCTCCCGAACGCATCCGTATGTGGAAAATCCAAAAACGTGAACGGCTGTAAATCCTCCAATTAGAGGGTCTGCTTTTGTTCAGCAGCACAGCCACTATTATGGCTATATCCGACATTTATTTCCAATCACACTGGCTAGATCCCAACCTCGCCAAATTCAACAAAAGGCCTTCGGAATCCTAAGCTTCTTGTCCCGAAATCGCATGACATTTCAATAATTCCGGACTACAAGACGCGGGCAGACTTTGGATGACTTGATTTTGGAGTATTTAAGGTGATTGGTTCATTCGGCTAAAGTCCGAAGGTACGGTAACTCCTTTCAACTTACCTTTATACCGCCACTGCTACCTGCTGCTCTCCAGTCACTTTCAGGCTATTTACCCTATTTCAACTTTTGAGTTCCCGTGTTTTCCAAAATAGACCTTATGTTTGCTGCCGCTTTACCCTAGGGCCAATCCAATAGACAGGGGAGAATCGGAAGCCAGCTATCATAGTGTCCTCATATGTGGGAATCAACAATGAACCGATGTTAGCACAAGTAAAACTACAATTAGAGTAGCCGGAATTCAAACCACAGCGAAATGCTCTCCGTCCAGTATAAAATACGGTGATTCGCCATGAGGCTTGCTGCAAGACTTGCTCAGTCAGAAGGGGAACAGGCCGCAAAGGAAGAACTTATAGCTGAGGCCCACAGTCTAGACACAAGGACACAGAAGTAGCCCAAGTGTTTTATTGAATCAAAAATTGTCAGGGACGGGAAACGTTCTCAACACTACATGAACAAATGGTCGTAAGGCAGCAGGCCCCGGCACCCCAGACACAGTCATTCGCAGTCCAAAACTGGAAGTGATTACACTCTAAATGACATGGCTGTTTAATCTGTCGCTGGCCGCTGGAAAAACCGCTGACAGCTGGAGGGCAGTGGAAGTGGTGCCAGTTCACAAGAAGTGGAGTAGGATGACAGAATCAGCTATAGTCTAGTAAGCCAGCTAACAGTATGGCACAAGGTGGTTTGATGGTGATCCCAGGATAAATTCAGTAAGCACCCGAGCAAAAATTGATCAATCAGTCAGAATCAGCCCGGTTTTGTCAGCGGCAAATAGTGTTCGGTTAATCTCCTCTCATTCCTCGACCACGTAGCCCCGAAATGGCCAGGGGTGTGCAACTGAAGGTGGAGAATATCAGGCACCTGCCGACATAAAAATAAGCGGCTAAAATTAGAAAGGAAACCTGTATGAAATTTACAGGGTGAGAGAAACGAAAGATTAAAGAATGACTGCCCAAAAATTCTTCCAGCGGCGATATCAAAGTGCGACAGCGTCCAACAAGACCAACTGGGTGTTATGTTAACACAAACGAACGGTGAACTTTATGGGCACCAGGAGAGTTACGTATTGGTAGAGCGATGGTGCACCACCATGAGCAATATGCAACAAAAGCTTGGGTGTCCATCTTGGTTTGCGGATACGCCAATGCTGCAAACGACCCGGAACAAGAGGGGTCACCTCAGCAGAGCGGACCACATACTTTCGAACCTTACTTAGTATAAAGCAGGAGTGTCAGAGTTATCCTATCACCGCGTTAAAGTAAATACGGGCTCTCCAAGGGGATGCTGTTCCATCGGACACCCTAGATGAAATATAGCTCCGAGAGCCCATATCATGAGGCTATAAAATTTGATTGTTCGGAGATTGTAAAACCAACTTTCTTCTCACCCAGATTTTTTGGCAGGGAGCAAACTTCCGCATGGGCTGTTACCTTCTACTTGCTTTGTACAGATCAAGCTCTGTCTAGACAAAGCTTGAGCGGCGCTGTTTCTCTTACTAATCTGTTGTCGTTTTCTCCTATCAATTGTAATTTTTATTTGCTGAAACAGCTCAGCGTTGCGGTGAACTCCCTTCAACGACGTACCCCGTCCTCATTTCCAATTCGCTCCTAGATTAATTGTGTCCGTACAGCTACTTGACCTTCAACCCCTCATTTCTTGGTTTCTGCTATTCAGTAGGCGCTACTTGGGTACTCCACAATGTCCACACTTAAACCCTTGCGGTGAAAAATTTCAGTCAAAACAGTGGGATCCTGAGTTCAACTGTACAGGAGCCTGGACCATCGGTTCCTACCCAACCCCGGCGTCCTGTGGTCCAATTTCTCTTTAGACCTTAGCTGAGCCTTTGTTACCTACCGTTAGATAGGAAAAGTAGCTGCCGTGGCACATGTATGGTGCGGAGTTTTCAGCAAGGCTTTTGATTTGCTAAGTTATAGGCTGCTGATGCATAGGATCCAGTCTTGCGGGTCGAAGGCTTGGCACTAAAGTGCTCCTCGGTTTTCGTGATAAATAGATCTTTCCAGGCCCCAAACAGGAAACGAGAATTCGGAACAAATTCTGTCATCAAAAAAGCGTCACAACGGTCGTCACTTGGGCCACCACTCCTTCCGCTCTACATGAATATTTTAGCTCTATGATTGGATCTATGGTATTCAGTCCCCATAGACTACATGAGTGTTATAGATAAAGGTAACGGATAGAGTGAGGAAAATGGCCTCAAAAATGTGGCTATCTTGCCTGTCGGTTTGGGCCGGCCGCCAAACGAAAGCGACCATCATCCGCTTGACAGCACATCAGAATCACCTACTCTGAAGGCAGAAAATGTAAAATCTTTGGTTATTGCCATCGAAACACGTAAAACCTGGGGATAAAAATGGCGGCCTCCAAAAGTTGGCTAAAAGACGCAAATCTGTTGCCCAAAATAAGGGACTGAGCCCTCTTAGTTGCGGTTCGAGGTATCCTAGAAGAAATTAATGAAAAGAATCTCCCTGCACCAAGTGACAGTTGAGCCACACGCAGAATGCTGCACAAAGGCTTGGACACTTCCTATTGAGGGAATTTGCTGGCCGATGAAGTGTCCAAAGGCCGAGCGCTTGGTTGAATGAGGGCAAAACGTTTAGTCGTGCACTAACAAGCCAGAGGGGCTGAATCCGCATTTTATGGAAGGGCGTGTGTTCAAGGCCGGCGTGAATAAAAAGCACAGAAGCCGAAAGAATTTGACGGGCAAAAATTATGATGACAAATTTAGTCATGTTGCTGAGAATAAAAGGCAAGCTGATGGTGACAAAATGCGGAAATCCGTCCTTCTTTAAGTGTGCATATGAGTTTTTACGCAGTAAAGTAGCCGAAGTTGGGAATATGCCGTCAGCAGAGGCCTTAGATGCTGAAGGCATAGATCCACCTTAAACACCACCATAAAAACCATGGTAAAACTATTCCCTTTGCCGGAAAGTTATGAACAACAGGGTTTGTAATAACTTGAAACAAAACACAACTGTATTCTAAATTACTAGACAAAATAGTCATATTACTGGGTTGCCATTTCAATACCAAATAGGCTAATCGCATGTTCGTCCAAAGGTAAGCACCTCTGCAAAGAGATGTACCTCACGCCGCGACATCCATCAAGCGGCTTCTTGAGGATAATTTAAACTAAGGTTTTCTAAACTTGAATCAAACGAAAAGTTGTTTGATTTATTCGCAAAATCAGCTAGCCAAAAATAAGGAAGCACGTTGTATCCTGACATCTAATGGTGCCCTCACAAAAGCCCTCGGTCATGTTTTCCTGCTTAAAAATCTGAAAGGTAAAAGTAGGTTGAGTGCAACAAATTTTGCCCCAAATTGGAGGACTAGACAACAAAAATCCCTTTGAAAAAACACAATTTGGCGAACAAGCTCGTTTTCAGTGATTCGTACTCATGCCATTACATCACTATATATATCTTGATAAAATATTTTCACTGTAGGGAGGATTGGATTAGTCATTCACAAATATGGGTGGGGAAGTGATTTGTGGTGTTAATTGTTTTGTTGTCTAAGGTTTGTATTGGGACGGGGGGGTGGGCCAAGGGAGTTGAAGCGCAACCACAAATTGTTTTTGAGAACAAAGTGGAGGACTGTGAAGACGGATTGCGACAGCTTCCGCAGTGCCCAAGAGGCGACACTTTGCCAACCTGGATTGTTGACCTCTGAACTTATACAGGGTCCGGAAAGCTTGCGTCACATTCACGGTGTGGTTAGTCTGTGCTAGATGTGAAACGACTGCGCTATTAAGTGACTTAATTGTTCCAGTGCCTAACCATGCCGGGTGGTGCTCACGGATGCGTTCAGACAAGCGCCTGGTCGTGCGGCCGATGTACATTGTCCCACAGGAACATGTGAATGAATAGATACAAAACGAGGCTGCAGAATCAGGGACTTTGTCTTTCAACCATAATGACACTACGGGGCGGGATTTGAACAACATACGANCGAATCACTGAAAACGAGCTTGTTCGCCAACTTGTGTTTTCTCAATGTGCTCAGTGGTAATTTTTAAAGAAAAATCCCTTTGTCGCGGGTAGCACATATCTTCGACCATCAGTTCCAGCCCGTAATATCCACA
This sequence comes from Fasciolopsis buskii, assembly GCA_008360955.1. Classification (NCBI taxonomy): domain Eukaryota; kingdom Metazoa; phylum Platyhelminthes; class Trematoda; order Plagiorchiida; family Fasciolidae; genus Fasciolopsis; species Fasciolopsis buskii. The sequence goes on along the minus strand of LUCM01008144.1, from coordinate 209,240 downwards.
CCAGTTTCTTTTCGTCCAAATTGTCAATGACTCAGACAGAATAGAATGACTTTCTTAGAGCAAAATATGAAAACGCCACCTTGCAACTGAATCCTTTCAACTTGTTGGTTCTTGTTGTCATTTATCAATGCATTCTTAAGTGAGCACATACCGGTCTGGCATAAATTTACATTATCTTTTAGAATCGCTCTAACGTCAGTGTTTTTTGGATTTTAAGAAAGGAGGTTTTTGTTGAACAGACTTTTTAAAGAAGCAAATCAGTGCCATCCAACGAGTTAAACGCAGCCCCATCAAAATCCTCGAGCACACATCGGAGCGCCAACAATACTTTCTTCACACTAAAACGATTTTATGCCTGGCGGCTTATATGACAAACATGTTCGGTCACACAGACAGCTCGAAGCAAGCTTTCGGTGAAGGGAAAGCCTCATAAGCTTACATCAGTAACTCCAAGGAGCCGTTTTATCGGATCCATCACATTCCGTTGTTTTATAAACTAGATTTTGGGGGCAGTTCTGGTTAGTCGTTGGTATTTACCCTATTTTCCAAGCAGGCAATTTCTCCGCTCTCAAAACGTGTTCGTTACTATTCAATCCTTAACACAGTACAGCAAAACTCAGTAGCTGACCCCAGCTCATCATCATTTGCTCAAACGACCTTCCCTGTACAATCCCAAAAACCATTGTTGTGTTTTCTGATAATGTTGCCGTCATGGACGTCGAAATTGCAGTGATGTATTCCGTTCTGGATCACACAAATCGCCGACTGATTGACCGGAGGCTGTTAATCAGAGGGGGAAAGTTTGCAAGTGGTTTCACAATAACTTGGCTTAGCAATTTCGGTTCAGGATATTAAGGAACAGAACCCAAGACCGCTGGATTATCGTGGCACTTTCTTTTTTCTTTCACAATCAGCTAACCCGATAACTGATTTCCCTTGCCCCGAACATGGTACGTCAAAACTTTCGATCCATCTCAGCAGAAGATAGTACGAATCTGTTTGAGATATAGTCCCCCACCATTAGAATGTGGCAACGAAATTTTACATCAAGACACCCTTCAGTGGGTACACAGGAAAGCAGCACCGCAGGTTCATTGAATTTTTGGTAATCCTTACCTTCAGCGATGAAAATTCTTACTCTTTGAACATTTGTAAAATGAGGTCCAACCTGCTGTTCGTGTATGGCCCGTTTACCAAAGTATACTTGGAAAATATTTTGCAATTTTTTCCTCGCACGTTTTCAGAGGACACCCCACAAAAGTGTTTAACCGTCATCTCAGAAAGACCCTTTGGAGGAATTTCTTCAGGCATTGAATAGTCTGTTTTTGAAAGCTTTCTTCCAAACGGTTTTGGTGTAAGGATTTGAGACTAGATAAATCTTGGGGCTTTTATAAGCTCCTTTGATACTTACAAAAATAATTTATTACACGTACAGACTAAATGTGTTTTGTGTATGTACCTTTTACGGAACGGAAAACCGATTTTTATAGAGGTTGTAAGCGCAATAGCTTCTAGCCGTGAGGGCAGCATGAGCAACCTACTCTCTCTGTGTGCCAGAAGCCAGACCCCTGAAACTGAACGTACGGCAGATCAGGCGTCAAAAGGGTATGCCACATCGGCATATATTGGGACTTATCTTTATTCCGCGTGATATATTCACACCAAGGAAAAACGACTTGACACAAGTTGATGTGCAGTTCCGAGGTAGGCATCAGAGGACAATTTTCCTACAAATCGAGGTCACAAAAACAGAAATAAATAAGATGAGCATGAACAAGACAACAGCAAAATCTGCTAACCCATAACTGCTACCGAAAGAGTGCAACACATGGAGACAGTACTTTAGTGCAGAAAACAACGGGGTGGCAGCACCAAGCGGAAAAGTCTGGTAGAAATATACAATAACGCTTTTAGCATAGGAAACGGCCAGTAAGAACTCCGAGGTGAGGCCGCCAACTTACACCATATAGTTTCAACAAAAATCTGGCTAAATGCCCTCGTTAACAGTGACCCTATATGCCCCGGCAGCATGTTGCCCACCGGCAAGTCCATTTAGATAGAAGCTCAAGTGACGGAGCACTGCCGCTCAAAACACCGCAACCTCAGCAGCTCCCATGCGTGTTTTTCCTTAGTCAGGTTTCTGCGGCAATGAAAAACTACCGGACGGTGCTTACTGCCACGGGCACCCATGTAATTGGGAGTTGACGAGAACAGCCAGTCTTTAAGCTATCTCAGACAACTCGTAAACGTGTGCTCCAACTTACTGTTTACATGCGAATCGCCGGAGATAAACGGCAAACCTGAGTGGCCCAAAATCATGCAGAATATTTTAGGTGAGAAGGCTCTAGTTCGGCATGTTCATTAGCCCGCACCCTGGAGACGTAGACACAATCGGTCCTTATTGGACACACCAATAACCAAGTTCCCAAATGAGATCATATTTTTATTTCGGCATGCCCAGGACAGTGATCGCAGAACATTGTAGTTTTTGTATGACATCGAAGTCGACGAGCTGCAGATTCATGTTGGAAAGTTTTGCCTAGAGGCACAATACTTCGGCACGACTGACGAGTTATGAATAAATATTAAACATAATTTTGATCCTCTAACGAAGCAGTCTACCCTTTTAAAAGCATCCTCGGTGAACGGGAGCGGCAAGCACAACCCAGAGGACGAAGCATCAAGCATGAAAGTGCTTCTTAGAGTCTTAGGTCTGTGGTTGTCACCCTCATCGATTAGCAGCAAGGTATCAGGGTGGCCGGATACGAAGGCTCCACAAGGCCTGGTACGAATGAAGACTAAAAAATCATTGCACGGGAAGTCTCAGGACTAGCCTCAAATACGAGCAGTCAGGATGTGTGGCAAAAATGGCAGCTAGGAACATTGAGTGTGAGGCACCGTGCACGCTACCTCCGCGGACCAGAGAGCCGAATGTCCACCACGGGTTTGGCGCGTGTCTCCCTCCGGATATGAATAAGCCCCCGACCCAAGAAAAGTTAACTCGTATTGCTATAGTCAGCGCAGACAAATACAAACCAAAGAAGTGTAGGCAACAACGCAAAAAGTCTTGTCCCGTCAATCACATGAGGCGAATGTGCATCGAGGTTACTCCGAACGATAAAATTGCCTTCATTTCTGAGGAGTTATGTTTTGTGTGTGGTATCTGCGTCAAGAAATGCCCCTTCGAAGCTATTGCCATCATCAATCTTCCCAGTAATTTCGAAAAAGAAGTCACTCATCGCTATGGTCCCAATGCGTTCAAGCTGCATCGGCTACCGATGTTGCGTCCTGGAGAAGTATTGGGCCTTGTTGGGACAAAATGGGATCGGAAAGTCTACCGCAATAAAAATTCTTGCAGGCAAACTTGAACCAAACCTGAGGCGTTTTAAGAGCCCTCCAGACTGAACTGAGATTCTAATATATTTTCGTGGTTCCGAATTACAAAACTACTTCACCAAAGTGTTGAAAGACAATCTGAAAGCCGTTATCAGACCGCAATATGTGGACCAAATTCCAAAAATTGTTTCTGGACAGGTAAAGGCCTTATTAGACCGAAAAGACGATCGCGGTAATGAAGATCATATTTTTGAAGTCCTCGATCTAAAAGTGGTCACTAAGCGAATGGTTGGTGAACTTTTAGGAGGTGAATCACACAGATTTGCCTGTGCAATGGTATGTGTTCAAAAGGCCGACATATATATGTTCGACGAACCCAGCTCTTATCTCGATGTGCAACAACGCTTAAAAATAGCCATCACTATTCGAGAGCTACTGGACGACAGAAACTTTGTCATTGTAGTGGAACACGATTTGTCCGTGTTGGACTATTTGTTCGACTTTATTTGTTTTCTGTACGGTGTACCGGGGGCCTATGGTGTGGCTACTATGCCATTTTCTGTTCGCGAAGGAATCAATATTTTTTTGGACGGCATGATTCCTACGAAGAATTTGCGCTTCCGTGAAACACCTTTGGTCTTTAAGGTTTCCAAGACTGCCAACGAGGAAGAAGTCAAACGTAGCTCCCGCTACGACTACCCGGCCATGGTGAAGAAACTTGGCAATTTCACTCTGACCGCGGAGTCTGGCTCGTTCATCGACTCCGGGATTGTGGTCATGTTAGGGGAAAATGGGACTGGGAAGACCACGTTGATTCGAATGTCGGCTGGGAATTTAAAGCCAGATGATGATGTCAAATCTTCAGTTTGTTATATACAGATGACATGGAAAATCAGCTAACACTTCCCTCTCTTCTTGAACCACCCAGCAGGAGCAATGCAACTGCAAGGCGCGGAATTCTGGATAGGATGTTTCGAAAGTAGGGCAGAAGCGAGAACACTCGGGGCGATGTGCATATCGGGGCGTATTAAGGTTTCTAGATAATGTGAATTCTCTATCCCTGGCAGGTCCACTCAAGTTGTCAATAAAGCGGGACAAAATATCGGAAGACTGGGGGTTATCAAAAGCTGTTCCTGTCCGGGAGAAGACAGCAAATTACAAACCTTCTGCATCATTTGCTATTGCTCCTCAAAACGGTCGAAAGGCTATACACAGGTATTCTTACCGTCTACAATTTTGGAGGGATATTATCAATGCACGTTTAAGATAAAGACGTTTTCATGGCTGAAGTGACCGCGATTCATCAGAACGATCAGTCACTATGATCCCAAAAACAGCACGTACGATTTAAGTCTGTCCTGACCACCGGCGCGAGACACGGTTACAAAACCGGTGGTCTGGTGGAACCCACACGAAACCTTCCGTGATGCAGATGAAATATTAACCGAATAGGAATATCACCCAGTTTTCATCTACTAATCAATAATAATGATAACAGTAATGATAATAATAATGTGTTTCTCGATTTGCGAGAAACATAAGCAAGGCAAGATCAAATTTTTACAAGGATGACGCAAAGGAAATGTAGATGATAGAAGTCGATTCGGATAAGCGGGTGACAGCAATGTTGAGTTATTGCTTATGCTCACTGGAAATTGAAATGAGATGCTGCAAAGCAATGAGGAAAGTACAAGAATGCCAGCGAAAAGTAAAAATGAGAAACTAATTTTCCAAGACCAAAAAGAGTTTCCTGGGACTATTTGCAAGCAGCGGACTGCGAGTCATTTCGTGCCTAAGTGCACTAAATGTGCTCATTGCTGGCGCACAGCATGGACGGAGCCCAACGGTGAACATCGATGCATGGCCAGAGAGGCCAAACGTTGGGAGCGTTACGCAATGGACGACAACGTTAAGCTGAAGAGACGACAAGCAATGATAATGCGGTGACTGGATAGAAGTGGTGAAAACCAGGCGGAACGTCAGGCAAATTGGATGAGACACTTAGTTGACAACAAGTGGCCAAAAAATGCTGAAGGCAGAGAAGGACTCTCAAGATCGTCTGAAACTATCTGGAGGAAATTTGTGATGCTTCGTAAATGGAACTCCAAGGATAGTGATTATGTTTACATACGGATGGCGGTAAGCTGTACCGGGAGGCGCGTCGGGGAAGAGATAATTAGTATGAACACTTTAAAACACTAGCCAAGAATGTCCTCTATGCAGCTTTTCATCTTATTCGGAAGTGCAGTTGGGGAATGCGATTAAGAATATCCAAGTACCGAGAAAGCTGTTTTAATTATCCCGTTATGAAATGCCGAGAACAAGCTTGTTTGCTCCCAAATTTCCTAATATTATGGTCAGATATTTTTACGACCAAGGCAAGAGGCATATCTACAGTCAATGGGCATGAGGTACCTCTGACGGAATTTCACCCTAATAATCAGAGATACTCATATGGCTTTAAAATGAGCGTCGGTCCGTTTTCATATTGCAGTACGTGTTCCACGGCCTTTCCAACAGCGCGAAAAAACCGCATTGTCACTGATTGATGCACCAAGTATTTGGCTCAATGTTCCCGAGAGATCACTACAGAAGCAGCATTTCACTGTAGAAACCTGAAATTGAGGCCATTTGAAAAAAATAATTTAAAAACCTTTCGTACGTTTCCCGGAAAAGAGGGACACTATAAATCTCCAATTGCTTGGCATTGCAGCGGATTTGTCGACACATCAATGTAATTACTGGCTAACTCAAGGGCATCAACTTTTTGGATCTGATCAGATGGTTTCTATGAATAATTCTCCAAAATCGCTCACATAAAATATCCAGAAATAGATGTTAAACTAACTGGTATCGCCCTAACTGGCCGGAAGGCAAATCTTGTGATATCTTTTTGCTGCCCGGTGATCAGAAAATGCCGCGCTGCCCGGGCATCCCACTAAAAAATAAATGTAGCTACTGTCTTAGTGTGTCACAGACTGTGCTCTTTTACCTTGAGGGCCTTGGAGCCAAAGCTACAAACCTTGCCAGAAAATAACTGAATAAAGGGCATTTTCGCAATTAAAGTGACAGATTAATAAGTCAATCTGCTTCGAAACATGGAAACGGTGGTGGAGCTGAAAGAATCAAGGATCCTATCAAACGATCTGGCGATCTGAAGTCGACTGTCTTCCGGCCACTCCCCTTTGGAAATTTCACTAGGTATCAAGGCCAAATAACACTACCTTTTGAGGACCGATTATCTGCATCCAACGGTGATCATTGAAATTGTTTCCCTTTACTGAACCCACTGGTTTTAGTGAATTTCGCTTGGAAACGAAAACATGATTCTGTATGGCAACGTGATTTTGGCACAATGGGACAGCCACTAGTTCATCACCCCTGGAAATAAAGCTCCAACTTTCAGCAATACTTTTCCCAAATTTTGTGACCCCCAGAAAATGTGCCCTGGCATCTGCAGTCTAAATAACACAAGGCACAATTAAGGAATTCACTTAGTAGAACCTTGTAACCAAGTGTACCAATATAACGGCAATCACAAGCGTTAGCTGCATATGTTTGTGCAAGAAACCACTTATTAACTTCTGAAACCTTTTACAGCCACTGTGCCGGCAATCATAGCCACTCGCATATTCGTGCCTGTAAAGAAATATATTATTGTGTTTGCTCTCACACAAGCTCTGCGTCCACCTCCGCAAAATCGAATTTCGCAGGTTATTCGATATCGCTGCAATAATGCCCCTACTAAAACTAACCCCATATTTGACGGCCACAACTGGTAATAGCAAAATTTTTTCAATAGGCCTCTGAAAAACGGAAAGACAGGAAGTTAATTTGAAGAAAACAGTGCTGATAGCAACTACCTACAGGAATTTGTATAGCACAGGACTGACAAGACGAGGTGCTACATCAAGGAACACATGCAAATAATAGTTTTTCCAGAGGCTCGAAGAGGATCACGTTTCGTTGCTCAGAATGCCATTCCGAGATACTCAAAAAGTTCATGAATATTCAAAACTTGGCGTCAAGACGTTTTTGCAGTCAGACATCACAGGGCCGCGAGTGTTTTGCGTTGTGTCCTAAAATACAAGTTGGGTTTTGTCAACATAAAAACATGATTTTGTGAGCCCTACTTGCGAATGGCCAAATCCTTAGATCCCCCAGAACCACCTGTTATACGTAAGGCTTTGGACTTCACAAGCAAAGACCAATTTTTTCAGTAAGTGACGTTTACATAAATACACAATTCATGTTTTTCCACGAGACGTTGGAAAGTTCCCATGTTCTACTTTCCTTTTGGTTTGCACGCAGGAAAATTTGGCATCCGTTATTGGATTGCGCACGTTCATATGTGCGGTTTTTTGATGGGGCCAGCATTAGCCACAGTAAATTTTCGCGAGAGGGAAGACGGAGCGAGCGTGAGTAAACGGTCATTAATGTTACAGTCCTAAAAATGGACGCAAAGATTCGAAAAATGCCCGATTTTCCTGGGCTTTCTTTGCCCCCTTTTGTATTGCCTAGCAGCAGTATAAGATGAAGACCCCATTCACTGAGCTTGACGGCTATGTACCCAACCGAAATATACGAACTAAGCCATGCTCGTGGGTGCATTTATGGACGGATTCAATCTCCCAAATAAGATAGGTACTGGGAGCAAAGAAAGCGGTTCAGCATCTCATGTTGTCGCACATCCTTCGCTGCATAAATTAAGCCGTGAACACTGTACACAATTCTCTCTGGTCCGTATGGTATGGTCATTTGCCGGACAAAGTCGGGCGACAACTGTATGACAAGATTAAAGTACCCAAGACTTAACAGGGAAGGATAGAAAATGTACACAGAAAAATCCCTTAATTGGCACCAAGCAGCGGAGTATCCGAAAGTATCGGGCCTACGTATAAAAGAAACTGGCGATATCATGGAGACTTCTGGCACTGAATGTCGCAGTTGTGACGATAAGAATGCTTGAAGCTGCGCGGGTAATTGCTACGCATCTAAAATATTTCATATCCAGTTACACCAAGAACAGATCTGTCCAGACGAGTCAATTTTCGACATTTATTAGAAGAGTCAAGATGCTCTGGCACAACATCAAAACGAACCATATTTTTACCGTCAAGGAAGAACATTCACATCGTATCAATGGGAGTCTCCAGAAATAAAACTAAACTCAATTTGTTGTCTTTTGAACACTCCTTCCCGAACGTCAATATCCGTTATAATTCCAGTACTAAACAGTAGGAATGTGATCCTGTCTCCTATATGCGAATTTCCCCGAACGCGCTTTTCATAACGGAAGTATTCATAAGTGCACTCTAATTAACAAATTTAATCCGGTATTTTTGTATCATAAATTGCATCTGTCAAGCGAAAGGTTACGGTTTTGTCACAATTTTGGAAGCCAGCTAGCCAAATGCTCTGGAGGGAATAAATGCCCTCTTACATATGATATCCGCAGAATAGAGCCTAACCGAAGGGCAGTAAAATCCAACCGCCTTGATGAAGCAAAAGAGATGGTTACTATCTTGGCCAAAATTAGCCTTTAGTCCATGATGATGAACGATTCTTTATGGTCTGTTTTACTTTTATGGAAATCAAAGGGTTCTAGAAGAGCTGCCACTGAGCTTGGCACCCGATCCATTCTATCGGACAGACCAGGAAGAATAGATATCCCTCTAAACGGCTCGGTGTTTTCCTTCTTGCTGGCATTCATAAATCATCTTGAGATCACATGGAAATAGTCCCGTGCTAAAATGGAAACTGAGGCAGGTTCATTTACTGTTCGTTCGTGGAGTCGCAATAACCTCAGACAATGAGTACATAAAACATTCTATGGTTACGTGAGGGAAAGTGGCTCTTCTGGGTTGCATTTGACCGGCAGTTGAGAAAGTCCATAAACTAACCTGAATTGCCGCTCTGCTCGGACAGTGACAGTGGCAACGGTGTATTCAGACCTAAGGAGGATAAACATCTTGTAAGTATACCGTTGGTGTTTGCATCACACAGGATTAACTTTCATGATAAGCTCGCAACAACATACGCCATCAAAAGCTTTTATCATAGCTGAGAAAATCACCGTCACCGACTTTTCGTCGTAGGCAGCCTTCGTCACTATGTTTGGGAAATCAGTCATACACGTATAACATGATTTACCTTGAAAGAAACCAAGTTGGCCAAGGTCTAATATGTAAGTTGTAACTTACTTTTTAATATTCTTTCCATAATACGAGAGAAAACTGGGGTGTGATTGATGGGTCTGTAATTAGATTTCTCTTGCTTTTAACCTCTTTTGTGAATTGGAACAATCACAGTCGTTTTCCGTTGGTGGGGGAAAGTGTCAAAACATAAGGACAGATTGAATAAATTGAACAAAATGTATAAGGATATCTGCACCTCCAAATTTGGGGCGACTGAGGGAAGGTCATCTTGTTCACCGTGGAACGACCGTCTTATTGTTGTCAATAGTGGTTTAATATCACTTGGGTGAAAAAGAGGGTCTCGGAGGGGACGCAGAGGAGACTGCGTGGATGTCCGATGTAATGGTGTTGTTGTCTCTTGTCATACAGGACGCCAAATAATCACTGAGCAAATTATTCTCTTATTTAACCTTTTTGGATCAAGAAATACTTTTTAAGGTGGTCCAGGGTGCTCAACCTTTTGGAGATTTTGCCACCCGTGGTTGGAGTGATTAGATCAAGGCACTCACCCGGAACTGCATAAAATTGGTTGCTGGCCAGTTTGGCGTTTGCCGTTAGAATGACTCCGTCCCAATTTTGGACATGAAATATGGGGTGAAATGACTCCATGATACTTTATGTTATGGTTTAATGGAAGCTGAGGGGAAGATAACGGACGATGAAACTGAGAACTTGCAAAAAATTTGGGAATGATCACATCCCTGCAATCTGTTGTATGTGGACGTGCGCAGCTTAGTTGAGCCGGTTGTGATGGTAAGATCAAGGATACTATGGGCCCATGTGGGTGACGAAACATGTTGTATCCACCCACCCAACCGTACAGTGGAATCAAACGTGTAGAGGTATTTTGTGGAGGAGAAATAAAACCAACAACTCCCTGGGTCGTTGAAGTCCCCCGATATTAGCTTAGTACCTGAAAGGTCTGCGTCCGCGTTAAGGCTCACCAATGACCACAGATGAAACGCAAACTATCACCGAAAGCTCCACTCCATCCCTTGCGCTGATTGCCTGTTCCCGTTAGGAAGCTGCTATCCGGATCTGACGCTCCAGTACTTGGCCGCGCGACCTGGAGTCAAGCCAAGCCAAGCTAATGACTGCCCCGGGTGCCTCATCTAAGATGGGCCATCACGATTGTCCAAACAGTTTCTATCACTACTGAAATGCCGCGCAACCCCCCAACCCCAGACCCGTACCGCCACAGAACACAATAATCTCCGATATTAAACAAAGACAACCCAGGTCATTCATGGCAAATGCATTTAAGGATTGATCGTAAATCTTACACGAACCCGTTTACTTTCCGCCACACATCACAATCCGTTCGCAGCCGCATAAGCCAAGTGCCCACTTTTATGAGTTCCACTGTCGCTGTCCAAAATTCTTTGTATATTTTCGTCCAGTAAATTGTTTGATGCAACCTTGAATGTTTCCTGCTGTTTTATCTTAAGCATTATTTTGACTATTGAGTGTTGTTAATTACCATTCTCCATCCTCCGCATATGATGTCCAGTGTCATTTCGACTCTCCTCCATCTCGCTACTACATCCATATTGATCTTCATCTTTACCATTTTACCCTCCTGATTTTTGATGGGCCCGGCCACTTGATAACACCTACCATTCCTTCCCAGCCAAATTATGCGTCGGCGATGCGCACTTTTGATGCGTTTAAACATGGATTGACTCGCAGTGCGCGACTCATAGTCAGCCCCAGAAAGTTTCGGCGATGGATTCCTCAGCTCTGATTTAAAGCCCAAAAACTCGTGATTAGCCCATCTTATTGCAGGTTATGTTCATGAGAGCACAGACACTGCATCTTCACGACTAAATTTTTTTTACGATTTCCACTGCGCCATCTGTGTGTAAATTTGATCTTGCCTTGCGCATGACTCTCGAATTTCGGGAAATATTCTCATTATTAATAAGTGCGTCCATTAGTGGTAAGAACTCTGATTGATGCGTACTAGGGGGACGGTAGATGCAACTGATCAGTAAGTCCTGATGCCCGATAGCCACAGCCAGCCACACAGAATCTTCCAGGTTATTAAAGACGGGGTGGTTGTATCATGAGCCTGAAAGGGTGTCTTGGTTATGATATAGTTTCCTCCGTACTTATTTATTCTATCTTTCCCAAAAGCATTGTAACTTATCAAAGCAATGTCTCCGTCGGGGGTGTTTTCGCTCAGCCACGTCTCAGTGATGAGAATGGAATCATATCAACGTGCATGCACCAGCAGTTGCAGCGCCTGCACCTAATTTAGAATCGAGCGAGCACTTAATGGTAACAACGAAAGTGGCCCAGTAATGGTGGCATGTGAGTGTTGATAACCGGATTAAATATCATCAGGGATACAAGGTTTAATTTGGGGTGAAAAGTCGTTGGGAGATAAGCAAGGAAGAACGGATGTTAGCGGTAAGGACTTTGGGTGACCATGTCCTGTCATGTCAGATTCATAAGCTTGGGTAGGTTCAGCCCGTTCGTTGGTATAGCCAGCGAGCTGTGTGCATTTGTTGGGGAGTAAAGGGGCTCTGTAACGGTGGCGGAGAGTGTTGTATGGCCGAAGGAAAAAGTGGGTAAAGCAGAGGTAATCCTGACGGTATTTGGGACAAATCAATAGGGGGCAGATGTTGGAAGGCCTGAATACTAGCTGGTTGGAGAGCAGGTTATGCGTCAATAAGGTAGGCCTGAAGGTAAACTAACAGGACAACATAACCCTACGAGGGATAATAGCCGCTAAACGACTGGCTGAAGTAAAGCAGAGAGACAGACAAGCGTATCCGCTCTTGAGACAACTGAGCAGACCAGCCCCTTGAGGAGGTCCATTAATTAACCTGCATTGCCGCTCTGCCAGGACAGAGGCAGTGGCCACAGTTTACTCATACGCAAGGGGGATTAACATCTTGAAGTATTCCGTTGATGTCTGCCTCACATACGATTGCCTTTCATCTCCTAGTTTAGGTGTCACGGATGCACTTGCTGCCGTTATCGTTTAAACATAAACTGAATGACCAGGTTCGCCAAAAAATATAACTTCATGCAGGAAGTTTGTAGTTTTTCAATGGTTCCCACCTTACGGTCAAGCACCATGAAGCACAAGTCGCCAAACGCCGTTTAAGATATCCCTCCCACTTGATGGCTTTAGTCATCTAGACAATTTATCCCAGCTCACATTTCGTGAAAAAGGAGTAAACTCGTTACAAGCACAGATAGAAATGATAATAGTCATGTTCGGATTTAGGTGTGCGCGGCTAATTGCACACACCATCAAACACCTGTGCTAAATATAGACTGAACGGCCGTATAATTAATAAAGCACATGCAAGAAATAAAATCGGTAAACGATTGCAGGCCACGAACAACAAAATGAGGGTGACGATTTTCCAACAAACAAAAGGTAGGTTACTCGAACTATCCGAAAAAATCTTGAATAAGTTAGCGCGTTCATTTAAGTGAGACGCTCAAAGCGGCGAAGGATCTTCTAGAAATAAAACATGAGGATGTTCCCATTCTCATGCCAGACATGGCCACCAGAATGCAGGGTTCAATGCTGCAGAAGACAGCTAGGCAATTCACAAATATGGAACGGACCGCCCAAAGGTGATGGTAATTGTGATTTTGCGGCTGGATTTAGAGGAGCTCTGGATGCCCGATGAGTGGCGGCGTACCCAAAGCTTGAACAGTGGATTTCAGGTGTGAACAGAAACATCCGTTAGATCCAGTGCTGCACCTGATAGTTTTCCTTCTTGATACAAAAGATCATATTCGATGTCGGAGTCTACGTTCACAGGCTGCAAACACACCGATCTGGAAGCACCAGTGAATGATAACCTACTTTTTGTTCTGTGCAAACTAAGCCGATACGAAGCCGCAAGTCACATGGGCAAACGTCGCCTGATCAGACCAGATCAGGCTGCCAGATTTATTGAGGATATTTTTGTTCCCTCAAGCCTTCAAGAAAATACTGTTCCGTCATCCGCTGCATGAATAAACGTCACCGTCTATGCGCTTACCAAAGTCATCTCCTCATGAAGAAGAAAATACCGGGCTCCTAAATTGCCTTAAATTTACCGCTAGCTTCTTGCCGTGGGTGACCTCGTGCACCCGGAGTTGACTGGGAATTTGACTGGGCACAAATTTTGGGCTCTTGCGCAAAAACTTACTGCAACGGCTTACTCGCCAGAGGAGGTCAGTCACCTTCGACAGTGGACATCATAGTAACCAGATATCAGTTTAAGCCTAGTGGCCTCAGAATCACCGCACTCCTGGGGAGCAGGGATCACGGGACGCTTGGTTTGTGTACGGCTTGGTCATTAATAAACCACAGCGTTTGTTTTGGAACATCGTTGAGGAAAGTTTGCACTCTAGGGCAGCTGCGCTAAACTGGAGATTCGGCGCCTACAACACGGACGAAGTGTGGGGGTATAAGGATAAGCCCGAGTTTTCCGCTAGCCGAGTTCTACTGGAAAAGTTTAGCCTCTTGGTCGGCCGCTAATATGAGTGTTGTCATCAAGGCCCAGACTAGGAAGTCAACTCGAGTGTAAAGGTTAAGACAACTGCTTTTGATCCTGCACCAGCCGAATGGTGCCCTAAGCCGTAATGCAGCTATGAGTAGTATGAGGAGAAGAAAATGTAATTTGTAATCAGAAGTTCACGAACGGGCAAGCTACCAAGCCCAAAATAGGCAGAGGCCCTGTTAAACTGTTCAAGCGGGTGTGCTTGCAGGATCATAAGATTAAGACGAAAGAATTACTAAGGGCACCTTTGCCATAAATGTCCGCCGCAACCATCATACCACAGGGAGCAGCCGCGACCATACGGTGACGGGGCCGGATGGCGTCTATGTTGCCATTCTGGTTTCAATGGCCAGCACCACTGCCCCTCCGTTACCCAAGCTGTTGCAATAGTCAAAAGGGCTAGGGAAATTACCAAATACCTGGCTGCTATCTGAGTTCGTGAAAATTCATAAAAGCGGGAAAGAAGCAAAAGCTACAGACCAGCTACGTTGATTTCCCCGGTATTTAATGCCATGGACATAAATATTTCCGATGCCATGACCAGACAACCTTGCGACAGTAGCCAATCACGAACATGGTTTTGCCAATGACAGTCCTAGCCAAACAGACTTACCATCATTCTTGAAAGAACTGACAGTGGAACTATACGGAGGAGAGCTTGTGGAGGTGTGCTACCAGACTTCCGGAGGGCTTTTGACCCGGTCAACCGCGGACATCTGGTCAAGCTGAGATAGCTGAATCTAGAGGTACGAATTACTGAATGGGTAGGTGGACATCTAAATGATAGATATTTCTGATTAGGTGTTAAAGAAGCCGTCTCCTCGCAGGCTTTTGAATGAAGTGACGAGCCCCAGGGATTATTCTTAGATCCGCTTCTATTCATAAATTTCGCGGATCGTCTGGCTTTGGAACTCGGCTCCCCGTGTCTTCACCTGGCGGAAGGCACCAAAATTGTCAGAAATCCGGAGAAAGTTGCATTGCAAACAGGTCACAACTTCATGCAGCTGGAGTGAGCATTAGGAACTTCTACCCAGGGCAGCCAAAATGAAGCGGCTGCCATCTGCAAAGAAATATGTAGATAAGCTCATAAACCCAAGCAATCTGTATGGTCCGCAGAAGAATTCACAGATTAACACCTGGGGATGGTTATCCACGAATGGTTCAAACTCTCGGACCAGTGTTCCGCAGGAGAAACCAAGGCTCAAAAGACATGACGGCAACCAAGCACAAAGCTGTACTCACAATACCCCAGAGTAATGGCTTAAGAGAACTGGACTAATGAGGAATTTAATCCAAACATTCATGCTACCGAGGGGTTTGTCGTTAACCGTTGCCTCTTTGCTTACCATGGAGAATAATAAGACTAGATTGGGCATGCGCTAAAGTTCAAGAAATCCCGGGCTCCGAGAAGTGCAAGAGCTAACTTCCTCTTGCACAGGATATTCAAAGATTGTAATAAACAACTGGGGACTCTCATCAAGTTGCTCATCGTGGTACAGTTTACGATCAGCTTGGACGGGGCATGACCATTATCATTTCCGACTATCTTTTAACCGTCTCGCGCACTTCTTAACGCCTTCCATCTGCCACTATCCTTCTCCGTCGATTCTTTTATTCTTGCTCGTCCCACCATGAACAACAGTTGGGAGGCCATGGTAGAATAAGCACAGCAGTTTTTCTTATTTTGGTATTACAAGGAGGAGATAGTTTCACTATTGAGTGTTTATGCTGCGTTCTACTTTAAACCAATAAACCCTATTGAATAGATCCATACCGAATGGTCTCGACTGTTCTGTTAAAAGCGCAGCCTTCACTCCGATGTGCGACAGAAGTAATCTGATGTCTCGCCGTAGTGGGATTCCGAGGTTCACTGGTGCAGGAGCCTGGACTCTCGTTGGCTTATTTCGACAATACCCTAATATTAGCTAACCCTAACGCCAACAAATGACCGGGACTTTGGTGTGGACCAGTGGCACCCAAAATGACGCCCCATCAAAGAAGGGGGAAAAGAAACGGAGGTTGACAATAAATAAAAAGTTACCCAGGGAAAAATGCGGAATACAAGAAAAACAAACTGAGAAAAAGGCGAAAAAATAACAAAGCAGAAAGGTAAAACTTAGCGGAACGTAGTGGAGAATCGCGGGTGAGGCTATAAGGTCTCGTTGTGCTCAGGAGTTATGTAGCTTAGACAGTGAGTAATGGAAGAAGGTCAACTATCAGAAAAAAAGAAAGTGAAATGTGGCGGATACCATGCTCAATGAAAGCGAAGGGGAAATGCGTGAGAGAGAAGACGCTTGCAATCACAACACTAAGACAGTTCACGATTGACAGAAACGCCCCACCAGAAGGACCTCAGCAAAGGAAAGAAAGGGAAAATAAATAGCGGTGAACGAGGCGAAATAAAGAGCACGATGGAGGAAAGCGGAAGAAAAAGGGTAAAGCGGGCAGAAAAAGAGAAAGGAAAGGGAACAAAAGAATAAAAAAGAAAAGGCCGAAGGCCGACCCAGTTGCATGCATGAACACAAAAACAAACCTAGGCAAAAAGCAGCATCCCTGCGTTCGTTTCCAACACGTTTAACGGCGGGCTGTTCCTAGGACGTACGGCGAACGTAGCTATCGTTGATATTCTGCTAAATCAACAGCAGCAGTCACCACCTACCGCGAGAATTGGGTCATCCATCCTCCTTCTCACCATCAGTTAATCTCCTTTTTCATTGTCCGCCAATGAAAATCCCATTACCTCAATCATTCTCACCCCTCCAATCCCTGGCTTTAATCGGAATGCGGCAAACCCGAATGACGTGGCTTCCATATGATATCAATATACTGGGAGGGATTATGTGTGCGGTGCACCAGGGGACAACTGCAAAGTGAGTGCCGGCTTATGACCTATGACCGGAGGGCTTGTAACGGGTATTGAATAACAGGTTGGTTTTAAGCGAGCACCCAACCTATAACGGGCACCTTCTAGGCAATTTCTCTCTCATTTACTAATTAGTCCCCGAATAGCTCCCTACTAGAAGATCAGACAGAATCGTATTGGCAACAGACTTACCTCGATTTTCTATTAAGCAATGAACACGGGACACTCAAAAATTACAGTAATTAGGTCCGTTAAATCTCGTGAAAACCTTTTGAAATCAGCGTCAAAACTTGACCACGACTGGAGTCCGCTCAATTGCGTTGTGCGTCTACGCGCACCGGCTGTTTGACTTCGTCTTGTTCAGTTCAGTTTTTGCACAGAGCAGTGGTAATCTCAATTAATGGTCAATCGAGAGTCTAGAATTTCCTCGCTGTTATGTGCGAGACTTGGGATCCAATACTGTTAGTTTTGTTTTTGAGTCTCAATTTGATTTGCTGCAGGATTCCGATCTCCGCTGAAATGTGGCGAGAGAACACCCCTTGGGTCCCATTATTTCATAATATCACACTGGCAAATGTTCTCGTCGCTCGGTCTGTTTTGCAGTCGCTCGTATTCCCTCTAGGAACATTTCATACCTGATTTCGCCTAGTGCTGTTTTGGATGCCCTGACACGTTCAGCCCTCATTACTTCTGATGCTGGGATGTGCTAAGCCCCGACCGCTCTTATGAATCATCATCGTTCAGCGTTAAACAGCCTTACTGACCGCTGTCTTTCCCCGTAGTTACACGTTTATATAAAAAGAGTGAATATCCAAGGGTTACACGGAGTAGACCTACACAGGCGGCAAAAGATGAGGTGCTGCTGCAGCCAACACACGAAACAGTCTAACTGTACAAACGCACGTGTTTTCAATCATTCTGATTCGATCGAAAATGACAGCACGATCGCCACTGTTCACGATTCACTGCCATATCCTTCAGTGTTATCAGCCAGCTAGTTGACGAGTCTTTCAGACCCTAGCCGCCAATTTTACCTAAGTTCGCTGTACATTTTCTCATCCCACGTTGCCACGTCATCTGTTGGCCTCCACGTGGCTTCTTCCATTCCTTGGGAGGAACGCAAAATAGGGCACGATATGGTAGACGAGTAATCGTCATACGCAACACGTGACCCAACCAGCGTAGTCCACTATGTTTCATACGCTGAAACAAGCGATTCTTAAAAGTGGCACCCAATACCGGATTCCTGACCCCTATTTTACTCACCCGGTCACTCCATCCAATCCTAGCCATACTACGTAGACATCGGTTGTCGAAAACCAACCGACGAACATCTCAC
>LUCM01008144.1:174460-190703 GCA_008360955.1 Fasciolopsis buskii | reverse complement strand
AGACACCTACTTTACCTAACTTCGCTGTACATTTTCTCATTGCACGTTGCCACATCATCTGTTGGCCTCCACATGGCTTCTTCCATTCCTTGGGAGGAACACGAAATAGGGCACGATATAGTGGACGAGTGTTCGTCATACGCAACGCGTGACCCAACCAGCGTAGTCCACTAAGTTTCATACGCTGAAACAAGCGATTCTCAGAAGTGGCACCCAATACCAGATTCCTGACCCCTACATTACTCACCCGGTGACTCCATCCAACCCTAGCCATACTACGTAAACATCGGTTGTCGAAAACCAACCGACGAACATCGCCCACATGCATACTTCATGTCTCGCAACCGTACAACAAAACTGAACGTACTGCAGCACAGTACACACGACCTTTCAACTTCAGTGAAGTATCAGGCCGACGCCACAAGTGCTACAATCCAGTGTAAGCTGCTAGAGCCTTAGATATATGCATATTTACATCCACTCCCGAGCTACCGTCGTTCGACACGCAGCTACCAAGGTATGTGAAGCGGTCAACAATCGTCAGTTCCTCTCCGCTCAGCACCAAGCTTGGCACTGCTGTTGTCCAATCCTGTAACAGAACTTTGCACTTTGAAGGTGCAAAGCACATGCCAAACCGAGCGACCGATCTCGACAGTCTATCTAGTGCGCATTGTACATGGTCCGCAGACTCGAACAGGCACACGTCGTCGTCTGCGTAATCTAGGTCGCATAGCTTCCCTCCACTTTCCACTTCGACTCCCAGATCCCGGAGACCTCCTAAAGCATCTTCCATCACCTCGTCCATGACGAAGTTAAACAAAAATGAAGATGGAACACCCTTGTCGGACGCCACTAGTCGTTTCGAATGAACTTGATGGTTCACCTTATACCCTCATGCGACCACAGGTATGCGAGTACAATGCTCGCAACAGGTTTAAAAACTTGGCATACCCTTCCGGAAGGGTAGTAGTAGTCTAGTAGTCTACTTTGATTCACGGAGGCCTGGAAAAGACTACGTATAGGTCCACTATAGTGATTAAGGGTTTTTAAGATAGTTAAGTCATTCCCGTCCGGTCCCTCGCATTTGTTCGGGTTTATCCCTCCCAGTACCAGTCGCGTGTCCTCAACCGTTTCATGCAATTGGGTGATCCTGGCCGAAACAGATGGCTAGTGCAAGACCTTATGCTGCCATTTAGTAGGTTCACCATATCGACCTTCACTTACTATGCTCCAGGTCACTAGGTTTTCTCTTTCGTGCCTTGCAAGTGCACAAATTTGCACCCCGCTGAAGGAATACTGTCCTGACATACTACAGTTTGTGACGAAATTGTTTTTTGTCGTTTCCAGTACAGTAGAGACGTACACATGCTGTAACGCGTGCTTTTGCTGTCTAAGGATGTTGCGGTTCATATCCATCATTTCTTGGTGGTTTGCAACCAGTGTCGAACGTTACATATGTAGTGCGAGACCTTGTTTTACTATTTAGTAAGTTTGCGATGGAAACCTCGCTTGCTGAGTTCCCACTCACGAGGTCTTCCCTTTTCTTCCTCACAGATCCGAACGTCGCCCCCCCCCCTGTTGGGGGAGCACTGTTTACACCGTAAAGAATAATGAATAAAAGCGTTCGACAGCAAATAAAACTCAGTGATCATCGTTTTGCAATCGGTACAGAATGTGCATCGTTCTGCCAAAACCTGCCTTACTTGGTGAGACTTAAACTGCCCCGGGTGTCTTTATTAGAGACACTGGAGTGGTTTTTGATGCGGAGACTGTATGAAGTGGCCTGAATGTGATGGAGAAACCAAAACGGTTCAGACGATTTGAAGTCAACTGGCAAAAACAGGTTCTGGTGAGGGCGAGGGTTCTGCGAGTGTCACTTTAAGTCGGTCGATGCGACATGGTTTCGGTTCTTTAAAATCCACTTTCCGCGTCTCCTTTGATTGTTTTAACATTCGCTTCCTTCCATTCAAGAAGTTGATATTTTCCAGCTGCTGAGTCCGGTAAGAGGTTGGTCCTCTGACAATCCGCTCCAGAGGAGCTCTTATGACATACGCATGTTCGTGCCTCCCATGTTCTGGTACCCAATGAACAACAGACACATCTATTCCAATCAACATATGTCTTTGCAACTTCGACAACAAGGATTTTAGCGTTATCTACTTCCATTCAACACGCAATTGAGTGTACTACATATGTAAGACTCACACTTGTGGTACGTTAGATACAGACCAGGGTCTTCATTCTCCAAAATGTTCCTGTTCTTCTAACCCACTCAGCTTGAAACTAATTGCCTCTAAATTCATCTGTGCTGTTTGCACAACACTGGACACCGATAAAACTGTCGACTGATCTTTCAAGCCTAGTTGCCTGACTAGATCATGGTCGACTAAAGTGAAATCCGAACCATTGATTAGGACTGGGTAGATTTTGACTAACCCAAGAGGTACGAATATCTAAACCGGCACTATGCCTAATGAAGTATCTGATTCTTTAATGGGCATGGACAGACTGTTTGCATCCACTTATGGGCTTCGGACTGAGGACCTTCAATCGTGGTATCCGAGATGATGGTGCGAAGAGCACCTCGAGACGCGTATGACCCACGCTCTCCTTTTTGATAATTTCTTTTCCATCACGCGGATACATCACCCGCGTGACTCCATGCAAGTGTAACATTTCAGCGTTTCCTGTGCATCTTGATAATGCTGGAGCTGACAGTGATCTCATTGATCCTTCCTTCTGAAGTACGTCATATTTTTTGGTCAACTTTGTCGTTATCCTAGCCACCTTATGTAGACCCTTCTGCTTGCTCCCTATTAGCTCGTTTCGATATTCCTACTTGTGTTAAGGCCGTTCTAGGATCCTTTTGTTTGGCTGATTCCAACTTCTCTACCCGAGCACCTAGTAGTTACAGTCAACAGGCGTTTATCGCAGCAACACGGTCCTTTAATTTATGAAATATATGTAAATGGACGTACAATTGAAATTCCCCAAACGTACAGGAAGAAAGTCAGTGTCAGCCTTGTTGGCACACTGCGACAGTTAAATTGCCTTGCTGACTTAAATGACTGAAGAACCTTAGCCAACATTCTGAAACATCTTCCCAAACGGCTTCAGTTCGTGTTCCGCAACTATCCAGTCCATTTTCCATCTTCATCGTGAACCAAACTCTCGATTG
Organism: Fasciolopsis buskii; assembly: GCA_008360955.1. Taxonomy (NCBI): domain Eukaryota; kingdom Metazoa; phylum Platyhelminthes; class Trematoda; order Plagiorchiida; family Fasciolidae; genus Fasciolopsis; species Fasciolopsis buskii. The sequence goes on along the minus strand of LUCM01008144.1, from coordinate 187,525 downwards.
GACAAAACTTATGGGTGAGAATGCATGCACGGTTTATCATCAATATACCGACCCATCTGGTGCATAAGTGCGCTCTCCAACCGATTCGAATGCGTCAAGTTTACCTAACGTGATTAACATATATACAAAACCAGTCGCACTTTTTCAAGCAAGTACGGCACTGCGAGGGAACTCTTAACAGATCATTGCGATGAATTTTAAGTAGTGCGAAATGGATTATGCCATTTCCTGCCTGAAGCCGAGCCACATGGTCGTAAGTTGCAGACTACGCACTTTATGTGACGGTAGTCGCAGCAAAATTAATCGTCACCCATTAATTTACGAACAACAACTGTTAACACCAATCGTCGAAGAGAAAGCAGCCCAGTTCGATTCTAATCAATGTGACTTTGTGAACACATAATCACCTGATGACTCTTCGACTGATGCGCCGGATCTGGACCGTGTTTCAGAAATCAAAGAAGTAAAACATTACGGATAAATTATCCTGCGTACTCAGACCAGCACAGTGTGCCACGAAGAATTAGTAAACTCTTGTCCGATCATTCGTGTAAACACCGAATAGTCCTCGCCCCGCCGAAGACAGTCGGAGTATTAGTACTATGGGTATGGGCGCCGACGATGACACAATTCCTAAAATTGTCAACCGTCCACCGTCACATCAAACGAAGTGGAATAAGAATGTACGCAAACAAAGGATTAGCTATTTTGGATTACAAATACAAAATTCTCAAAATAATCCCAACATGCGCAACATTCGAGGTTGCGTTATTGCTCCAAGCTGGGAGAAACACCTATACGGGTACCGTTTGAAAATCCAGAACTGCTCAATGATACGACTATCTCATCCGAACGACTATACACGTTTGTCCACCTAACGAACTACTAAATGTCCAGTGATTATACTGCGAGTTTCCTGGTTAACTAAACTTATTCGAGTGTCGGGACAAGTGCCATACTGTGTGATAAACATTTCGTGATTTGAGTTCGTGATCTCCAGGAAAAATCACCGAAGATGCAAAAAGAGAATTCACCCGTCGGCAAGACGTGTATTGTTTCCGAGTTTGCAGGTGAAGAGCCCACTTGATTATATCGTCTTCGCCAATGAGAATTTGATGCTGTTTCCATGTGGTGAATATTTTTGAGAACCTGTCCCCCTGAAAGATGGTTTGCCAAGTGTTTCATCAATAGTAACCGCTCCGATTGCAATAGCTTTGTTTATAGCACAAGTCTGCACCGTATCTGGATTTGATGGGTGACTTCGTTGCATTGTACAAAGACTAGGGATGTCAGACAAGTGAATTATCTCCAGGTCACTCCTGTTTTCTTGTTGTCCTACACTCGGCCTATTAGGAGGAGGACAATAATTCTAGCCGTTCGTTATTGCGTGTAGTCCCACACAGGACCGGTGGTTTGACATGGCTTAGTATGAGACGGAAAGTCTCAAATGTCACCAGTTCAATTGCTGGATCAGTAGATGATTAATAAGTGTGCTTGTTTCGAGAGTCCAAAGTTTTGTTGTCCTGTTACTTAATTGCCTATGTTTGAGGTCGACTGTGAAACCAGGGTAAGACAAAATCGGCACTGATAGTGGTGATTTTTCATCCGCCTGAGTAAAACCACACTGAAGGCGTCACCAGAATGCCGAATCAAAGACAACAGAGTGTGTTACGAACGTCATAATTCTATTGTTGGTGGCACTGCATCGTGAGCTGAGTTTATTCCAGATGATGTTTTGACGAGTAATTGCAGATACCTGCGCCGATGTAAATAAAGAAATAGGCGCTAGCGGAGGGGTCCGTGATATCGAACAAGCAACTCTGAAATACGCCAGCGACAGCCGTTGCCGTTACTGGCTAGCTTGATTGTTTGGACCTGGTCGTGCATGGAAGGAACGCGGGGAATAATGTCGGGCATCCACTCCAAAAGTGTGATGGTAGCAGCACCATGTGTGAGTACGGTGGATGCACCACCGAGACCTAAGGAGAAGAGTTGTCAAAGAAAACCGTTGGACAGTCACTGTGCTCCGCGTGGTACTTAGTTGGGTGGACAACGAATGTAGGATCTTACGCAACGTCGAAGTTGTTCGATGTGCCCTGAATGCAGGAAGCGATATCATCGTGAGTATGATGTCGTGTTACGATCAGCAATCACACCGAATCCCATTTTGTATCCCTGGATGTCCCCAAGGTCCTTGAATGCGTCTGGCACGGGGGGTGGGGGTATTGTCAAAACTGCCTAGTTTTGGCTCCATTCAAGGACTCATTTCTTGGATTCGTAGTCTCACCAGTGGGCTCTCGGTTGCATTCCGGGTAGACGGTGCCCTGTTGAATGTTCCTCAAAGGACCGTTGGCATGTTTCAGGGTTCCGTCTTCCCTCGTCCACCGTTTATAGTAGTCTCAAAACCACTCCTAACTCTACCCGTTTTTGGCCATGATAAAATTCTCCACCCCTTTTTTTGTATTGCTCCTCATCTTTTGCATCACCAACTAACATCTCCCACAAATGAAAACCTATTCCAGGTGGCGACGCACAGCATTTGGCCGGCTTACGTATTCTACAGGGCAGCAGAGGTGTGTAGGACTTCCAAAAGACGTCAGCAGCAGCTGATCGATGTTTCGATCCACACATTTTGACAGAATCAGACCACAGACAAGGGTCTTCTCTAGAGATGGCAACGGAGAATTTTGGTTCGTAAAAATCCACTAGAACAAAGTGTTGCTCAATTAAACAATAGGTGGTGTCTGTTCTAGTGGTGACCCACGGCCCCACCAAATTACAATAGACGTCAGATTTTGTGGGTGGGATGCTTACTAAATAAACCCTACTGCATCTTGAGTTTCGCTGTTGTAGCTGGTTTTCTAGGAATTTTGATCCCACTTTAACCACTGCTGCCCGCCAGTTTGGTGACCCTCCCCCTGATCTCCACTTGGTGGCTCATTAGATATCATGCGGGTCCACACCTGGTATTACTAGAGAAGCCGAATGTGTCTGTGGCTTCCGAAAACCCAACCGACGGGTCAAGTAGTATCTTGCATTAATCTACCATATGTGGACATACTTTTTGGTTTTTTGTCCTTGGATTGTTCTTACTTCATGGAGGTTGAAGTTCGTAAAATGAAGCTTTCACTTCTATAACTTGACTGATTCTCCCTGACACAGATTTGAGTACTTCCTTTTCTCGTCGTATATAGTCTTCTTACCGAAACTTGAAAACTTTCTTTCATTTTCCAGCTCGGTCATGGATGCAAGCTTATTGCGTGAGCGAGAGGCATTCCTTAAACGCGCAAAAGCACTACCTGTTGTTGAAAAACCACGTGCAGTAAACTCCACAGTGAATGACCTTGGTCCTCCTCTTGCCAAGCGAATTGCTAGTGCTGTTCCATCTGATCTCAGATCAGCCGAGTTACGACCAGCACTTCAGGGTAAGTTTGCTGTTCTCTCCTCAGTGGTGAAATACATGAAGGTAAGTCTATCGATACAACTCAGGCTCACCAGCACTTTCCAGCAAAGGCACCTGGAACGGGACACACATCCACTAACTGTGGAGGAGATTTTGGAGGAGGCCCGTCTGCATGATACGCCGCAGTCTACCATCCGCTGGCTGGAGGAGGAGGTGAGACCAACCGTTCGAGCCAATAGTTGTTTATAGGCGTTACCGAATAACCCGAAAATTCGTGTTACGCCTGATAGAAAATTTATCTTTAAGCCTCGTTACGACGTGCGCAGTCGCAACGACTTATACATGTTGTTGAAGCGGCATGAGCTCAAGGGACTTGGTGGAATCTACATGGATGACGTAGCAGAATCAATTGCAGATGCAGAAAAGCTCATCAGTGTAAGTTCTGACTGTTTGCCCAGTTATATTTTTATGCGGGCCTGACCGTAAGTACCGTAGAAGGCCAATGACATGCTTCATTGATTAAAATGTGGTTGCCGGACTACCAAGGATATCAGCTAAATTCGATTCCGGAGCTTAGAGTGAACAATTGTGTAGTATCTCAATATGTTGGGCATTGTTGTCCGTCGGATGATAACGAATCACCGCCTCTCTTTAGTATGTTTGGCAGTGACAAAGTTTTAAACTTGTTACTTGTAGAGAAGAGAACTACCACTCTGTGAAGTAATCTTGTCATTTCCCCAAATTTATTTCATCTGGTGGCGCCCCGGTCAATACATAGCCCTCGAATTTTTTTCATTCCAAGGAAAACCAGTTCGGATTACCTCAACCACTACCCCCACATCTATGTACTCTGGCCTTTGGTTATCAATTCATAGTATTATATGCACGAGAATGCAAGTGATATCAGGCAGAAGCAATTTCCTGATTAACGATGTCATGTAGATAAAGAAGCTCCAATGCGGCACTTGGTCATATCACTAATGCCGTGAGGCATCTGGAAATAGAATTTTGTAGACATCCATCTGAAGGTCTACCCTGGCCTATTCTATCTAGTCTGGTGGTTATAGTTTAATGTATTTTTTCATGTCATACAATGACCAATTTAATCCACCTTCCAACCACTCCCCGCCTAGGAGACTAGAGTACAATAAAGGTGCAGTTTATTGCAACTAGTTCTCTATTATCTTTCAGTCAAATATGTCATTTCAGTATGAGGAGATTGGAAGGCCCATGATATAAGCTTTATTCGTTTAAGAAATGGGATATAAGAACAAAATAAAATGTAGATGAATAAAGATGCATTTTGAAAATGTGAACATGATAACAAAACAGACTTACATCACAGGGGGATTCTACCTGTGAGTGTGTAACACGTCCCAAACGCCCTAACATATCTGCGTTTGTTACTTACCCCGAAAACTAGTACTTAGAGTCTAGCGCCATCCCTCTAACCCAACCGTTGTTGTAGTAGCTTTCTAATGATATTCGAGCAGTACTACAATGACACCAGCATCCATGCGCAACACCCATGCTTATCACCTTATAGTAGGACCGGTGTAACTGCCTTGCTTTATAACCAGCCTTTGACCAATGTTCGAATATATTCATAAACCAATAACTGTCTTAGACCTATATATATATATATATATATATATATATATATATATATATATATATATATATCACTCATTCATGTTTGACAACGAGTCCTAGTTCGGATCGAAACGTTACGATAAACGTATTAACTCAATGTACGCCTTCTTAACTCTAAAATATGCAAGCTCAGCTGCAGATATTTTCACTCATATATAAAGTATAAAGCTATGTACAAATCATTTACCGTCAGAATGATGGCGAAAGACAAAAATTACGAACAACAAAAGGAAAAGAGGCGTTTTCTAGAGTTATCCATACGCATTATGGCTCCACCATTCTCCACCTCCATTTTACTGACTACCCATATGGATACCTGGTCTGTCAGTGGGCCTGGCACACTACCCAGCTATCCAAGCCTAAGTAGTGATTTGAGTTAAGAGAACTCACTCCTAACTCGTGACTAAATGGTCTATCGTAAGAAGCAGTAGTACTATTTGAGAATCTCGTGGCCCACTGGGGACCAATGACTGGTTACTCAGTTCACACGTCCTTTGGATGAGGCCAGATGTCCCGAATACCCATTACATCCTTTCCCTATATATGTCGGTGAGGGTTTAGTCGTATACTTCGTACGCCGTCCTTGGCTGGTTTGGGTTCAGAGTTTAGCCATCTTCCATATATATATATATATATATATTGTTTGAGGCCGGTGCTGCTGAGTGCAAACATCTTTGGTCCGTTCCCAATGTTCACTCACACCCTGAGCATTTCGTTGTGATGGTAGCTGTGCTGAAAGCTTTGACTAGGACTTATGTCGGTAGTTATAATCTAGAGGCAGTTGGCGTGACCACATACTAGGTGCAAACAGAAGCGAACAACTGACGAAGCGTGACATGAATCTGCAGATATAGACAAGAATGATCGGCAGTCCTCGATTGATCCACGACGGTGGCCAACAGTAATGTATTCAATCAATCCAACGCAATGAAGGCGAGGGAGGGACCCTGGTGAGTTGAAGTCTCTTTGGACGGTAGAAGATTGTTTTCTCCAGAAACTGTCTGTGGTCGGAACAAGCTTAGATGAAGTGAACACCGTTGTCGATGCAACCCTCTGTGACAAAAAGTTGGCCTCCGTTATGCTGTTCTATCCTTGCTAAGTAGCCAAAATGGACTTTAGGCTCACTGGCCACGACCACGATGTCCGTTGAACACACATTTTGATGTATTGACAGAAGGTCTTCATAAAACTCATCCTTTACCTTTGGAAAGCCGCAGTCGGTGAGGGCATGACAAGCACGACGAACATACAATAGCGTTTCAATCGATTATCGTTGATACTTAAAGAACGGCCCAAACTGAACAACACACGAGCGACTGTTGACTGAGATCCAGTCTAACAATGCCCACCCGGCCCTCGAGCTCAAGGCAATTCTAACACCATCATGACCGCGAGTGGTCCAAACTAGGCCACCCGACACTCGAAGAGGGAAATGAAAAAAAGAGGTTATATCTGCATTTCAAACAGTGATTACAGATGTCCGCGTTTTGCAGATACAGTATATATCCATCCTGAAATTTTAAGTGACTCCAGCTAGTGTGCGGACATTGAAGGCAGATAAGTGAAGTGAAAATTTAGGCCCATTTAGTGCAACCAATTTACTTCCTTTCCTTCTACTTTAATAAAAACTTATCGACCGGCAGTTTTTGGTAGTTTATCGCATTGTTTCGTTATCGGAAGAACAAAGGCTGATAAGGTCCCCTACAGAAAAAGCGCTGTCCACGCCACAGAGGGCTTTCCTTTGGAAACCCTAATCAGAGCCTTTGACTAAAAAGTCTGATGCACAGTACTGTGTGGCGTTGACCCAGCAAGAAAGCTTCTCCATGTCTGTTACTTAAGGTCACATAATAGTTACTTAGAGGAGAAGGAGAAACTGTTGGGGACAGAGGACAAAGACTAAATAAAAAAGGTTCTGTGAACAGTAGCCCAGTTATGACTATCCATCCCGTTCGACGTAAGGGATAGGACGGTCTTTGCAAATTGGTCGGCGAGGTGTCTCTTGTACGTCGCTCTCATTATGGAGCCAGTAAGGCACACCTACTGGATTGTTGGGGGAATTAGATTGCTCAGTTCGTTATTGCGATCAATAGCACCTCATTACCTCCCCTAGTTCGACAACCTTTCGATTGACTGTGGTTTCCTTTGTGAATTAGTGTGGACTGTGATGAGACGTAAGGGAATAAGCAGGTTTATTAAGTCTAATTTTTGTGTTTTGATTCATTTCTACTCCCATCGGATGGTACGTAAACGTCTTAGTCAAGTATTTGGCAAGACCGGGCTGACTTCCGGATATATACATTGTTTCCAGCGCAACATCGTGCCCACAGATTCCACCTTTTAATATTACTAATACAAACAAGATGAACGACTCGAAAAGTGAATATCAGGGATGCGTGATTTATGGCTTTTACTTGAATTCGGGAGCTGCTAAAGTGTCCGAAAACTGGACGGCCATGAGTAGCATACTATCACGCACAATTACTCGTTGATCATAGTGATTTCTGCATCTGCATTTAATCCGGTCATGGTTGCTTCATAACATTCATTTTTCCTATTTAGAGTTTTGGAGATCACGTGATACGTATAGTAACGCCACATGATAAGAAAACAATCCTGTTTTTCAACGATAGCTCCTTTGATCTTCCAGTTGATGAAGGTAAGAATTCCGGCCGTTTTACGAAACGTTCCTATTTATTTCCAGTTATATATGTATATCCAAATCTGAAATCAGAAAATGCCTTATCCAAACCATAAGGATGAAAAAGTGGAAACGCAGTTTTTTGAACAAAACTGAATGAAAAAACTAGAAGTAGTTTTCCACTGTTTTCCTGCGACATTTTTGAGTTACGTGAGTCATAGTATGACATTCCTTCAAATACATGCAGGTAATGTACAGTGGAGTGGAAGTTGAATTGGAATCTGCAGCACATGGCCGAGCCGAGTCGTTGTCGCCAAATGAGAATTCTAGGGCAGGAGCTCATCTGTCCCACTACTTGACATCTAAATTCCGTATTTCTAACGTGATTCTCTCATCACACGCTGGCAGTCATGTGTAGACATGTATTTTCAAGTACTGTTAACCGTCAGATATCATCCTCGTGATCAGGACATGATTCACATCTGAACAGGAGGACTGTACGAATAGCGGTATGATAAATATAGAATCCACTTACGTATTATTCATCTGCAAATCGACGTTTTAGGCTTAATCGAATTGATCTTCCGGTCACCGGGTAAATGCTGTCGTTGTCGAGCTAACTTGAACACGGCTCTCGAATTTGAATTTAAAAAGTGAAAATCCACCACTGCGTAACCACTGTTTCAGGGATACAGCAACTAAACGCATCATCATCCTGGTTTAGCACCAACCAGTTGGACAAGCCCCACTGACCACTACCTTTTTCATCACGGGACACGTTGCAATAGAAAAAATGGCCACACAAGATAGATAAAGAGTAAAGTTTCGGGGACGGAAAAAGGAAGCAAACGCCGTGGTAGCCAGCACACAGTCCAACTGTATAAACACTGTTTTTCGATCATTCCGATCTGGCAGAAAAGGATTACACAACGTCTACTGGTGGCGATCTACTATTATATCCTTTGGTGTCTCCAATCAACTGGTTGGGGGAGCTTTCGAAACCGAATCACGAAGACGTGAAATACCTAATTCACCTAAGTTCGCTGTGCATTTTTTCATTCCACGTCAGCCACTTGGTTTCTTCGATTCCGGAGGTAGCACAAAAAACGAGGCGCCATACGGTAGACCTGTGTTCCCTACCCAACACTACCCACTCAACGAAACCTACTAAGCTATATACACTAATAGGGTGTTCTCTAAACCAACACCCAACACTGTATTTCTGTTCTTGGAATTGCTTATGCGGGCATTCCATCAGATTCTAGCACTACAAACAGCGATAGTCGAGAGCATCCAAGCAACTAACAGCTTCCGCGTACAAACTTCCCGTCTCGTAATGATGCGGAAGGCCTGAGCGCATCGCGGCATAATAAACACGACCTTTTAACTCTAGCGAAATATCAAATCGGCACCACATATGCTCCAGTCCAGTGTACACCGGTAGAGCTTTAGATATACACATGATCACCTCTAGTACTGCTACCATCCTTCTTCACACAGTGGCCGAGGTAGATGAAGTGGCCAACGATTGTTAGTTCCTTCGGATTGAGTATTAAGTTTGGAATCGCTAACGCCCAGTCTTGTAACAACAGTTTACATTTTGAAGGTAAAAAGCACATGCCGAGTGGAACTACAACTCTTGCGCGCTGTGCACATTCCGCAGATTCGAACGCGCAAATTCGTCACCCTCGTGTAGATTACAGGGCTTCTCCGGTTTGATGCCCACATCCTGAAGACCTACAGTTTCTTCCATTATTTGGTTAATGAGGAAGTTAAACAGTAGTGGCAAAATATGACACCATTGTCCAATATCGCTGTTCGTTGTAAACGAACTTCATAGTTCACCGTATGCCATTACGCGGCCAGACGTATGCAAGTACAGTAATTTACGAACTTCGTAGAATACTTTTCTGCTGAAAACCATTCAGTAGCGCTCTGTTCAACGGGGTTAAAGGTTTTTTTCGGGTTGAGGAAGACCACTGTTGCCGAGCCACAATGCAACCTCGACCTGGGCAAAATCCAATCTGCCGTTCGCCAACCAGTCAGAGAGTAATATCTTGGCAGCTGTTAGAAGTAAATTGGTCCCACATTGATTACTGCAACCATTGTGTATTCCATTCGTAAAGGCAAGTACAATCAAGACTCACCTCATGAGAGCGGAATGCGCCTATCGCTCTGACTGCCGATGAGGAAGGTGATAAGTAGTTTTATCAAGGCTTCTCCATCCAGTTTGAAAAGAATTGAGGAATTTCTGCTAGACCAGCCGAGTTTCCTTGCTTTAATGACCTAGTGATAAACTCCACTTCCAACTCCGTTGGGGGGGATATCACGGAATTTGTATTATATTGTACAGACTTTTGTCTACACTAAATAATGTCGCATTCCAGCCAAAAAGTGTGGGGAAAAGAAATTAATAAATAAAATAAAAAATACACTCGTCGCCTTGTGAAGTATATAAAAGAACTCATCCAGGAATAATCATAACGCATTAGGACAGGTGGCTCGGAAATTCTACTGAAACCCGGTCACGATTTGCCAAAATTCGTGCTAAATATGGGACAGTGGAGTTCATATAGATATTGATTCTGGAGGGTATGGAAAGAAAGTTGGACTGTGTCGAAATATGAGAGCGACACTGTGAAAGATCGTTGTGCAGAGGATGCGTGGAATCAGAAAGAATTTTGTGAGCAAATTTATCATGCTGCTAAGTGTTAATCATATACATTTAGGGACAATTCAGTTAATGGTACGAAGGACACCCGGTTAATAATTGATAGTCTCCGGCGAAGAATTTTAAAGTCTTTTTTTAAGAAAACCTGGAAAAATGTCAGGAGAACAGTAAAGAAGGATTGAAAAAACACTGGTATACAAATCGGGAGATGGTGTTTTGTTTCACCTTGTAGTGCCGAAGCTTCCTGATTTCAAATGACAACCGTCGGAGAGTCTTCATACAGATGGAAATGTGCGTAGTCCACTTCAGGTTTTTATCAACAGTAGCTCCTAGATATTTCAAAGAATCAATCCTAATAGGAGTTTTTGTGTTGATGGAAGACGTTTCAAATGGGTAGGCTAACTGAGAGAGAGAGAGGACAGACATTCGAAACATCTAGGTGTGTTGAGATTTAAGCCAGCTTGTGCAGGGAAATCGCAGACAGAAGTTATTGGAAAGACTTTAAAAGTCATCGTTGCTCGAAACGGCTTGAGGGAGTGCAACAGCATACTTAAACAGATGACAGGATGAGCTGGTTGATAAGTCGCTGATGGAAGTAGAGAAGAGAATCGGTGAGAGAAGAGCACTGTGAAGCACTCCTGAGTTGTTAACCAACGGTTTCGAAACTTTACCGTCCATTCGTGTGCACTGGGTTCGGTTAGTAAAGTAATCAGACAACCATGCTAATAAAGAACTGAGACAACCAAATGTTTCCAGTTTGTGAGGTAGAAGAGACCGTGGGACCGAATCAAATGCCGAAGAATAGTCTAGAAGGGTGCTACGCACAGATTTCATCGGTGCGTTTGAGGACTTACAAATATGGTGAATGAGGGAGGCGACAGCGCCCAAAGTGGACCTGTTAGATTTATAGGCAAACTGGAATGGGTCGTTAGGGGGATAAATAGAAGAATACAGGCGCTTAAGTATAGCACGCTCCGTCAGTTTAAGACCAGAAGATGTTAAAGCGATGGGGTGAAAACGTTTTGCCAAACCAGTAGAACTGTTAGATTCAGGGATGGGTATAATAGTGACGGGTCTCCAACAGTCAGGAATAGAAGACGAGAATTAATGATGGGTTAATCAGAGCGATGAATGCATCCGTCAGGGCCACAGCACCATGCCTTGAAAGAGCTGAGGACAGACGGTCAGGACCAACCCTTGTGGTAATTTTAGTGATGCGCAGAAGGTCGAGCACTTCTTCTCTAGAAAAACTTGTAACTGTCACATCATCACCCTGACCAAATATGACTGGGGTAGTGGAAGGATTGGTGAAAGCATGATTGATATTGTCGACATCCGCAGTTTTCACATTTTTCTTCGACCCACACAACAGTCGAATGCCTTGCTATAGAAATCAATTGTTGTTATCACTCAAGAGTTGGCTGGTAAACGTCATGTCGATGCGTTGGATTTCCGCTTTTATTAGGTTGAAAATCTACCGCACGCTTGATTCATTAGGGGATTTGTAGAAGTGCTCCTTGAATCAGTTTCTGAGTTGAAATACGGCCATTTGAGACGAATAGTGTTTCTGAGGGGCATCAAATATCAAAGATCGCGTTGGCTGTCTCTGTGAAAAGTTTGATGTCATCATTGAGCTGGGGTTCAAAAGAGAAACAGGTAGATGCGAGTGAAAGGTATTTCTGGAGAAGAATAAGGTTGTGTGAAAAGTTACGGAGGTGAATTTTGATTTGATTTGTTCGCCTGAAGGAATGAAAAGCTGACTTAGAGTATATCTTGGGCTTTAACAGAAGCAGACAATGATCACTACTTGAAATTGGAGCACGCAGTTTCAGGGGAAATAAATCAGGGTGATTGGTAATAACTCTATGTAAAATGGAACCGCCTCTAGTGGGAGAAACGCAGAGGTCAGTGAAATCAAGCACAGTCAGTGGTAGGGTAGGTGCATGATTGAAATCGTCTACAACAATATGCAGATTATTCTCAAGAAGAAATGAACAATAAATACTAAAAAAGAGTCGAAAAAAGATGCGGTATTTTGTTGTGAGCTAAAAGGGGCAATGTATAAGCCCGTTATAATTGTACTGGTATGGTGAGAAAACCTAGGGTGACACTGTGTCACGAGGCGGTCATTTCCGTTGAGACAGTACGTATGAACAGCTTCGGACTTTCCAGACCAGAAGGAGTTTATGTATGTTGCAACACCGCCTCCAGTCTTCTTCTTGTTCGAAACTTTCCTGCCGATGGAGTCTGAAGCTGTCTATCGACACTAGTGAATCAGTGGTATCCGGGTTCAGCCACGGTTCTTGTTTGCAGATGACACACGTGAACATAGATCGGTGATTGAAGTGCAAGGGACATGTCCGACATTTTCGTAAACAGAGAGCGGATGTTGGTACTCATCAAAGCCGAAATGGGCATCTTGGCTGGAAGGGTGCATTTAAGGGCTGCCAGCCAGCACGAGTGCCTCTCTTAGATCGATTAGAAGCTCGTTGAGGTGCAGAAATGCGGGATCCCTATATATGTTGAGAAACGATACGGTTTTTGAACAAAAGTAATCTTGATCGATTGTGTCGTCGAACGGAGAACATAATGGAACCAAATATCCGACAACAAAGTAACGAAGTGGGATGGCACAAAATTGTAGCGCAGCACAGTCAAAGGGCGGGGCTAGCCAAACTTCTCAAAATATTCGGCCCAAGG
>LUCM01008144.1:81085-172209 GCA_008360955.1 Fasciolopsis buskii | reverse complement strand
GTCACCCCTTGTGTAAATTCAGATCAGTGTCGGTGCTCAATTGTGTTGTACTACTCATAGGCTCGTACGCCCGTTTGTGATTGGTCTCAGAGGACTGAGACTTGTGTGTGTGTCCGTTTTGTGCTCCCACCATAGCACCGCCCATGAATGAGCTCTCCATTTCTGTCGCATATCATCTCACTGGCCGTCCACCCGTGTCGCATATGAGTTCACATAATCTGTGGCTATTTTCCGAAGCAGTTACTAACCCGATTTCTTCGACTCCATCGATCCACTAATTTTTACGACCTTCTTTAAGAGTTTGTGTAATTTTACTCCATTAGACTCAGTTGGTTTTGAGAAACGGAGTGTCTCTAATGGACATCGGCTCCAGGACTACAAACGAAACTTTCTGTGGAGCACCTCGTCCGTTTTATATGATCCGGTTGCTCATCTGCATTACTGTTTGCTGGAATTCCTAGTTCGTGTGATAGTTTTTGTTCACAGCTGGTGCACACGGTTCAGCCAAACGTCGCATAGCTAACCGGGTTTGCTGTTGGTGTCGATGGCTATTGAGCTGGAGCGAAAATCCCATTAAAGCATGATTAAATCTTATTCACTTGCTTTTAGTTATTGGATTAGTCTCGTCAGTGGTTACGCAACATTGGATACTCACAAGCTAGTCCGCGTCCTAGGTCAGTTGTAGGGATATCAGAAGAACCCCGGTTCGATTTCGACTCGTAGCATCGGTCTTCATTCGATATTACATCCGGCTTTTTGTGTCATATGAAGGCGTTTCAACTCATTTTTGCTGTCTAAGTAATGTTCACAGGGGCTTTTCCAGTGAGTTGATACTTTTTTCCGAACAATTATTTTAGGGACGAGCGCTGTAGGTACTAGTGGAAATCTGTTTCTTCTCTCAATGCTGCTCTTACAACAATCGTACGATGGGGCAACAACAACACAAGAAAATGCGAAAGTCATTAAGAAATCGGCAGTTGATCAGGGGGATTAAGCGTCTGTCACCAAAAAACGTCGGTGTTTCGAATCCCAGATCCGCCGGTCACTTGGTTGGTGGTCGGCAACTGGCTGTCACCCGGCTCGTTACAATACCCGGCCTGATGAGGCCTTGTGTGGCTCTAAGCTACTCTAAGTTTCAAGGTCAGGGTTGCCGGTTCTCCCTCTCCTCTCCGTGTAGCAAGCCCTAGTGGTTGTAGGACACTATATTCATGCATTTCATAAAAATAAATCCATTATTACCTGTTTCGACAAAGCCGTATTATAGATAGATACACATTCCTATCAAGTAAATTAAGTAGCGCATTGTTTCCTCTTCAATTCACTCTGAGTTTGATGTCAGTCAGTAAACTGGTATTGAGTTTGATCGTTATTGCACGCCTCACAAGCAACCACTGCGTCTAAAATTAAAGACAAATTCATAGCGATGCAAAAAGCCAGATCGAATTCTGCATTCGAGATGAAAAGGTTCCGTTTCTCTAGAACCGCGTTATCAAGCCCAATCTGTTTGGCCCTTTCCTCCAGTTTGGTGCTTATCGTGTATTATGGGTCTTATAGGCTTCCGTTCTTTTTGCTTTCGTCGTATTCCCCCTGAATCCATGTAATAAGAAAAGAATTCTGCGCTCTTGCCATCGAATTTTCACCAATGAAGAATTTATTTCCTGTAGAATAAAAAGTGAGCATGACTAAAAGCCTACACGAAATTCATTGATCTAATTGGTTCCTAGAAACGCCTCTTCTAATTAGCTACCTTCGTTTGTTTATGCTGCATCTTGCTTGAATTAATTCATTTTGCTGAAAGGAAGTACGGACTAACACTATTTTGCTGATTGATCTTTCGTTTATTTGGGCAACTGCTTACAGGTGATTTAGTTGGTACGGCTGTTTTCAGTTGAACAGCTGTGGACTTATTACCTAATATGACGTAATTCGGGTAGTCAACGCTTAACAAATGGTTGCTCCAACAACCCACCGTTTTGTGGATCGTAATTTTTTGTCTGCCTCATAATACGGCTTTCATTTTGTACGGGAAACCTTCCTGGTTTGCCATACGGTTTTCTTGTCGAGGCTAGTACGATTAGGATTTCATGGAGTGACCCTAATCTTAATTTCCTCCCCACGTCCACTTTTACAAGCCACTTCAACCGCTTGATCTGTAGTCATCATCTTGCAATGTTATCTATGCGAAATCATTACAAGGAGTGTATGTTCGCAGTGAAAATGACTTACATATATGAAAAAAATCTTTTCTACAAGAAAAAGACTTTGAATATGCATATAACAACGCTTGATTTTTTGGTGGCAAAACCGCAATTTGCTGTCAGCCGGCAAGTGAACATGCTTGACCTGTTATGATCTTATGTGGTCCTGTGTCAGTCCGTTCTAGATTCATAATTACCAATCCCCACACTGTAGTAAGACCTAGAAGCTGTAGGTCGTTTTCGCTGCACCACTCGCATGCTTCATGTACTTATTAAAACGGTATTTTATGACTTGACTAAGAAGTCGTAAATGTGTCTACTGATCCACAAAGTGAGGTTTTCATTTTTATGCATGAACTGTACGACTGAAAACATTCTATGATGATCATAGTAACAATAATACTAGTAGTAATCATAATATAACTTTGCTGTCACCTCTATTTCACTTCATTCGAATCTAAGAATTCAAACAGCAGTGGCGTGGTGTGAGCGTGGAAGGCGTTCACGAGACAAAGATTGAAGAGTATTTGAAACGAAACGGCATATCTTCCATGTCGGGTGATCGCAAAAGCTTTGTAAGTCACATATTTGTGTCTCTGTCTTATTTCTTAATGCTCTCGAATTCCAAATAAGTGTTTTCTTTGTTCATAACCTCTGGAATATCTAAATTAAATCGGATAACCGGCGGTAGTCAAGTGGATTGAACGTCTGTCATCTCAAAAGTTGGGAGCTCGAATCCCGATTTCGCCGGTCGGTTTGATGGTAGATAGCAGTCTGCTGCGGTCCGAATCGTTCCCATATCTGACCTACTGGGATCTTATGTGGTGTGGTGATATTTCAGGTTTCATGGTCGTAACTACCAGTCACCAGAATGTATTTGGGCTTAGGGGCTATGGAGTATGTCCCTTCCACTGTACTCATTCATGAGGCATAGTACACAAAATAATTGGTATGTATTAGTAGTGGGAGATTGTTTTCCTGAAAAAATTCACCGTGTGATATCAACGCTAAACTCAGTATTAAGAAACCATGGCAGCAATCTACAGCTTTTCCACCCATGGTTCCTAACAAGGATATCATATAGTATATTATTCCATAAAAAAATAATCGGTTGACGAATGTGAGAAAATTATTCTTTGAAGCCCTGTTCTTATTACGAAAGCTTCTTATTAACACGGTAAATTTATTTTGATTATGAGACTACTTCTACCTGTAAACCCAGAAAATCCGAATCGGATTAGTTGTACTGAACAGTGCTTTACTGATATCAAACCGAACTCAAACTCGTTGAACTACTCCTCTCTGTGTTCAGGTGAACTATTCGCTTTCCTAGATGGCTTTTGACTTTGTAGTGGTGTTTGGATGGACGAAATTCCTTGGGGATTACACTGCCGGTTTCGTGGCTAGTACTATGTACTCAATCGTTTAATCATCTGAAATCTTTTTCAACTATTGGTTTTCTGTCATTAAAATCTCACTCAAGGGGTCACCGGTGTGACTTACCTCTCTCCTATCTATTACAGAATTGGTAATTCTCCGTTAGGGACGAAAACAATGGGCCGGTAATTTAGATGGCAAATATAAGCGGTATGCCAATCGGGTGTAGTTCGCGTCTTCGCATGCCTCACATATTATAAACAATACCTATATGCGAGAGCAAACAAGTTTTCGTGAATACAGTCTGAACCTACAATGTGCGGATGCATCCTCACAAAGTGAAGCCGTCGAGAAAAGGCGGCAGTCTCTACCCATGTAACCATTCAGACTTGAGTATATTATCCTTCAGACGTCAAAATTGTGGTCCAAATGATTGCACAAGCAAGGATATTGCAATAGGGTTTTCTAGAGGTGACTCCACATCAAATACCACAATCGCATTTCCCAGACGCATTCAGAACTAAGTACGATCAAGTGGATTTGTCATCATTAATGGTAGTCTTAAAGTGAGGTAACATCAAAATGTTGAAGGTGGCAGTGAAAGCTGACTTTTTCATTTCCAATGCCATTTTTCGAAATGTTGTGACTTTTCCTGTCTCAAAGCTCCGCGCGTTTCCCAGAAATCTCGCTGAATTCGGGCATCCGATCAATTCTCCATGAATACACAGGTCGTTTTTCAATGACAGGACGACGATGTGTTCAAATGGACTCCTTCTCGTAACTTCCGAAGAAATATCTTACAAAAACCACTTTGAATGCCATGGGAAAGCTCATAATAAGATTTCAATGACTCTAAAATCCCTGTCATGAAACATTGTGGTAATGAAATAGCGCTTTAAATCCATCGCGTAATATGTTGGAGACCTTCGCCAGAAATAACACTGGTTTAACCACCACAATTGGTAAGAAGCCTACGGTTAAAGTAGGGCCAAACTATAAAAGAAATGCCTGTAAAAGTCAAATATATTTGGCTTCGAATCCTGGATGCCAAGGTATTTGGTGGGCTTTACATAAAAGCCAAGTTGTAGTCGACCTCTGGCTAAAGATGTGGCTTTTAGATCGTGGAGTATGGAGCAAAGACTAATTTCAACTGACAAGTTTTCACTATTTTAATAGCCTTTAGTCGCGTTGGAACCATGTCTGTCCTTCTGAGACCAGTTAATGTAACTCAAAGTGGTCCAGTTGGATTTGATTGGTTTAACTAATTAAAGACTCGCTGGATTAGACTTGTCCGTTCATATCCAGACAGCCATACGATTTTGTTTCTCTTTCTTAATTATTCCTCATTATCAATTCCTTTCCTCTTGTCACTTTTGAAAAGTTAGGGCATTTCAGTTCACCTGTTGCTTTTATTTCGACCTATTTAATTCCAGTGCAGAAGAATACACGGGTTTGGTAAAACCTGGGGTATGGTATCTCATAGTGTGATAAAACAAACTGAGTTGAAAGTGCATCCGACAGTGAAAGCCAAATACGGCGCATCATACTTTTTACATTGCTTCCAGAGTTCGGCCTCTGGTTTCGGCCACTTGCCGGCAAGATGCAATGAAGTTCAGCGATCCATTCAATAGGAATCCTATTGAGCTTTAAGTTTCAGTTGAAATAGTCTTAGCTGTTTCGGTTCAAAAGGTAGGAGTTTGTGAATTCTACTTTCTTTATATCATTCCAAGTAAAGTTAAATATAGTCTCTTCGTACGCCAATCCCTTTATTTCCTATCCGCAAAGTAAGTTAATCGGCTACGTTGTCGACAAACGAGCGAGTCATGGTCATTTCAACTTCCAACGTCCCGTTGTTGTTTCATTTTTTGCAATGTCACTGCACGTAGAGCATGCCCGCAAACGTCCTAGGGTATGTACACGTCGATATACGAATATGGGAATGCACGAAATTATCAGTCACAACTCATCACTATTCAGCGCTAAACTGCAAGGCAAGCCTCACTGACCGCTGCCTTTCCCCAGAGTTACACGTTTATATAAAAAGAGTGAAACAGATAGTAGACCTACACGGGCGGGAACAGATAAGATGCTGCTGCAGCCAACACACGAAACACAGTCTAACTGTACAAACGCACTCTTTCAATCATTCTGATTCGATAGAAAATGACAGCACTATCGCCACTGTTCACGGTTCACTGCCATATCCTTTAGTGTCTCCAGCCAGCTAGTTGACGGGTCTTTCGGACCCCAACCACGAAGACGCGAGATATCTAATTTACCTAAGTTCGCTTTATATTTTCTCATTCCACATCATGTGTTGGCCTCGACATGGATTCTTCCACTCCTTGGGAGGGATGCAAAACATGGCACGCGAAGTGTGTCGGAAATTCGTGCTAGATAGGAATAAATGATTGTCTGCACAAAACTGGAGAAGTCTTTCTTCAGTATCTGTTCGCTGAGCAGGCAAGGCGCACCACCCACTTAAACAGGACTGATGTACTCAGTTTTCCAACTTGTGCATTAAGATCACCTGCTGCCACTACAGTGTCAAAGCCTTTGCTCTTCCGAACAAGGGTAACGAGATCATCGTAAAACTCGTCTTTGTCCATGTCAGTGTTGCAGTCTGTTGGAGCGCATGCCGGGACAACAAATAAACTGCGCTTAACACTACTATCCTTTCGGACGCCGTCGGATCTCTGCAGTCGCACGGCGCACAAGCGACTATTGACTGGGATCCAGTCTAAAAGGGTTGCTTCAGCATTCTCACTCAAGACTATTCCTACACCGCGTTGACCCACGGCTTGAGCTGCTTCGTCACCTGAAGTGGGAGGGAAATATTTTGACGAGACATTAGACGCAGTCAGTTGAATTAGTCTCCTCGAGTCCTGATTTCGTGTTTCACTCATGCAGCAGGCATCAATCGAAAGTGAGTCCACTGTCAGAGCCAAACACGCCTGTTGGCCAACTTGCATTAAAGTGCGCACATTGAAGGAACCGAGATTCAGAGGCTGACGAGGCCAGCAGATTGAAAACCACCTGCTACACCATTAGACAATGAACCGTTGCGAGTATCGGGCGTGTTATCGATGTCGGCATTATGAGTAGGCAGAGGGGGCAAACAAATTGGGTTGGAGACAAAAGAGACAGGTTGAATAAAAGAGGGGACTCTGAGCAGTAGCATACTTATCACTATCCACTCCGCTCGATGCAATGGGCAGCGCGGTCCTGATTATCCTGCAGTATGGAGTTATTTGTAGGCTTGTAACTCATGAGGATTGATGGATGGGTACTGCTAGGGAGTCCAGCCGCTAAGCAGAGGAACGATTAGGGTTCTTAACTAAGGCCTGTGGTTGTGACAAGAATCTGACCTCAAGGCAGCGGGGTATAGCTGAGTTGAAGCCCATCTACTTGGACCAATTATTCTTCCACTCGTTTTTCCGACTGAGCCGCTAACCCAGATCAATCCCCCCACTGGAGGAGCGGGAGACTACTTCGTCAGGCCCCCATTGACCTTCCAAGCATGATAGGATTTTCGGCTGGAGATAAGCCAACCTGTATAGCTCGTTTGGTCATTGAGGCACGCAAGCCGTCACACCTCGTCAAGGTGCAGTCTCGTTATGACAGACAATCACAACTAGTCACATCTTAACGCACCGTGATCAAATAGGTCCACCGTTCATGTAAGCGAGTGCCGATATACCATTCACTATAACCTACTCTGTGTACTGAAATAGGGGAATGTGAATGTGAGCCGAAGCACTGGATGAAGGCATGAATTGCAATAGCAGATGGATCTTTGTGCGTACGCGTCCATTGGTTTCTGTGTGGCTCGTACTCCCTGTAGGGATACTGTGCCCAGGAGTCATGCCTGTTAGCTATCGTTATCACCCTGGTTTCACAACCGTCGGGTTGTCTTCCTCTCTTGGGAACCTAAAATCCTAGTCAAATTACCATCGAGCCGTACTTAAAGTCGGCATCGCTTACGAGCCACTTTCGACAAGTTTTAGTTTGTTGCAAGCTCATTCCAAAATCGTGAGTTCCTTGTTTGCCAGATTTGAGTTTTTCTGTTTGCGATTAGTTACATTTATTCCAATATGCATTATCCCTACGCGGACGAAAAAAACCGACTCATACCAAGGCTATATGAGTTTGTTTGAATAATAAATAAAATAAACCTAGTTCTTCTCATGGACGGCACTAGATTTGTCAACGTGCTTCAGATTATTTGTGGCTTATATGTTTACGGGTTTAGTGGGACACAGACGCTCGGTCAAAGCGAATATTCTCACGTATGATGTATTCTTTTAATGAATGGATCTTTTTATAACCACTTAAAATATTGGTGCACTTCGATGCCCAGATTGCCATTTTTCGACTCCTTGTAGTTGCTGAGTTTCTTGCTCAGATTGTAAGCATTTTATCGGTATCCGAGACGACATCAGCGTAGGATTTGTTTAGGTTTCTGTAGCTGTGCAGCAACATTTTCACCCGGTCATTTCAAAGGCTGATTGATAACTCGGTTAATTCGCCGCTGGTTCTTACTTTTATCCAGAACACTCTTTATGTCATCGCGAACCACTCGTAGTTCCGTCGCCTTATTCGTAACAATGATGTTGTTTGGATGTACTTTAGAAGCGGTTTAAAAACCGGAGCATCTCAAATAAGCGCTATCGGTCGACCACGGGCTGGTGATCAGCAGTACCAGATTTGAAAGTCGTCGGTTGGTGCACTCAAAAATAAGCATGTCCTATTTTCGGTTTCTTCCAGATTCCAGCCCAACGAAAGAAGCCCGGTCAAAGAAAAGCTGTGCAAAAGCCAGTTAAGTTGAAAGATAACGAACACGTGACCGATCTCATCAAGGACTTCTCGGATAAGACAAAATAGCAATCAAGCAATTAATCGTCATTTTGTTACGTTCCATCGTCACCGTGGACACCATGTGATTTCCCCCTTACTTTGTACAGCCAAATAAATGCGATTTTGCGTGTTTTATAACTCGTCTTCTGGTCTTATTCCGTGCCTTTCCGGTTGTTTGAACCTATCCCAGTTGGGGTTGTTGTACAGTATTCACAATGAGGGAGGGAGCTTGAGTGAAACCAGGCCAGAGCATAAAATCCCTTGTGAGAAACTTAGCAATACGTAATAAATCCGGGGTTCATGGTTGGCAGTCGGATCCGATAGATGGATTATGTAATTAAGCTTCCTTCCCACTTTTGTTCGCCTAAACAGTTTTTTATGTGAAATCTGCACCACTTTAGTAAAGGATAAATCTACCTCCTGGCTTTCTCACCTATAGTAGAGTTAAATACTACAAGCGAAGTGTGGTAGGTAGAGATGTTCCTAACGCTATTATACTTTTATCAGAGATGTTCTTAGCCCTTCTTTTCAGGGAAAATCTCCAGCCCGTGCATACCGAGTTGTTAACTGTGGGGTTAGCAGCCGAGGAACTGACGGAGCTCTGTCAGACCAAGTTGTAGAACATCGGCACTTAGATCATCGGAGAATTTTAATAGTATCTTTATATATATATATTTATATATTCTCTTGAGCGACGGAAGTTTTCGTTTACTTCCGAATTTCTTGGTGTTCTGGTCGCTTATAATGATGAATTTAGAGACATCATTCGACAGGTCAGTATGAACAGTGCGAAGTTGGCGAATCAGGGGCAATCCTACACTCGCATAATGTGTGGAGAAGTAGGGCCCGTTTGACGTCTTGATTGCTTCGAAATCTTATGATGCGCTTTTTAGAACTGTGGAATTCGTGAAGTTAAAAAGTTTCACTTCGGTTAAAAACGGGGAATCATATTTGAAAGTACACAAGTGTACAAATAGGACCTGGCTCAGTCGCCGTAATTTTATGCACTTTCCTCAGTTTATTTCCACTTTGGTAATCAAAACGTGAGCTCCGGTAATTATTAACACAAGAACTCTTGAGTCCAAATTCGGATTGATAGGACGAATGTAAACGACAATAGGCAAGTTGTATTTGGGCTCCGCAAATATTTTCGTAGCAAATTTTCCTCAGGTTATTATCACGTGCTTTGGAAACAGGAGAACCTATGGAATAAAACAAACTGTTGATCTGCAATGAAGCGGGCGTAAACCATCCTAGCGTAGATCAGGAATGATTACTACAAATACGGAGAACACATTATGAAACGTTTTTCACTTGCGGGCATGTAAACAAAGATGATGTAATTTTTAAGCACAGCTTCGGTTTTGGCTAATTCGTTGCGACTTAGTCAAACAAAAAGCGGAACATTCTCTTTCAGCCCACTGCGACTGATTTGAATGTATTAACTTGGACTTATGATTTTTCAGCAGTTATCAACGTCGATTATTACCAGGTTCTTAGCAATCTCGTGTTTCCGATGAATCCACGGGCATCCTCAGCCATACAGTTTCGTGACATGCCAAGTTCTTGGCGTACTGTATGTGTGCTGATCAGCTAACGGGACACGTAGGACGAAGAAGGATGGAGCTATTGGTTCATGTGTTCCATGGGATTCTCATTCTTCCAAATGATAGGAAACAATGCTTTCCATGACGTGTGCTGCCGTGGCTAACAGCATTAGTGCGGAAAACTTGTGTTCTTGGCTGCGGGAAGCTGTACGGATCCTTAATTACAAATGCTTCCGCGAGTCCAATTGGTTGGTGATTGGATGTCAGAATCCAGCTTGTGCGCAAGCGATTTATGGTCTGTGCCGGTACCTCCCAGTGACCAAAGTCAGATGTGATCGCCCAAATACCCGCGAACTTGATTGTTATCACTCTCGTTGAACCAGCCAGTAGTGCTGGATGCTTTGGCGACGTTAATTAAGCTTCAATTTTTACAATCACCAACCTCGCACCAAAGTGCTTCTCCGGTCGATTCCGAAGTATAAAGGTTTCGAACGCTCGAAAGTCACTGACCTTGGTATTGAAGCAAATCATCTAATGTCTCTGATCACAGCTAGGACGGAGCTCATGGTTCCCATTCCGGTAGAGTAACTGGACCTGCACGGGCCAGGTCATCAGGTTACGGTTTTCATACCTTGACGTGTCGTCGACTGACCACCTCGACCCATCGTCCAACCATTGCCTTCGTCGGACAGCAGCGTGCAACGCGACAGTCGTTCTGTGTGCATGCGTGAAACATATTCCAACCACTTTAATCTATTCAGGATAAGTGCCTTTTCTAAAGATCGTACTGTAGAACCCAGTAGTTTATATCTAACCTCTGATTCACTAAGAGGATTCTCCCATTATATTCTACCAGTACTGGGAAGATAACTATTCAAAGAGCGACGGTTTTCGAACTTCTTCTCTCAATAGCCATGTTTATGATTCATATAGCACCAATGCGGTGTCATCTCGTCCTTTGGCGGGCAATCGACGTCGCCCAGGCGCCACAGGTGTTTCAAATGGATAAATTCTCACGGGTTCACCCTTCGAGAGTGCAATGTAATCAGGGGAAAATGATGCATGCGAACGGTTCTGATACGATGCTTGTCAAACTTTTCTTGTAAGTCGATACAACAGCGGATTCGTATCACACTTGAGAAATCTGTTCTTTATCCAGATTTTGTTAACCCCGATTTTAACACTGTCATTGTCCTTGAAAAAGGACAGATGGCCCATTTGACCCAGCAACCTTGTGTCTTTTCAGAACACTTATCTCCGTGATGACCTCCGTTTCTTGTGGAGGATTAGTATCTACTTGTGTTGTTTCACCTACACGCAACAGGGAACATCCATTATGGCCATGGGTCAACTAAAGTGTCCTGAGCAACGCTGTAGCCGATACTGTTTACGATGTCAGCGATAGAAGTTCAAGACCGCTTAATTGTGTTGTTCGGTATGCTGGAAACCCTAGATCACAGGCACACTCCCGTATAGGCCCTTCAATTTTCTGCACACGCACTTGATAACGCCTTAAATCGTCAACGTGCACCTGAGTGAATCAGATGAGCGGCAGATTATCTCTAGAGTTGTTAAACTAAAGATATCCTTGAGTTCGTTGTCATCTAATTTGTGAGTTGGCTATCGAAACTATTTGAAGTCTCCTTTAAATGCTAAAGAGGGTGTAAACAGTTATCTTGAAAACCACTTGTTGTCGTTTGTTTCTTTCTTCTGTTGAATACTGCAAAATGATATGTGCATGTCAAAAATACTTTCTAGTAATGTATGGGATTAATGTTGTTCTGCTTGTCTGTCCGTCGGACGATACCCTTTGCGCAAAAACCTCGGAGCATTTGACCAGTCTTACCGTCGAGAACCACCAGACTCAAGTTTCAATGTCAGTGTAACACATGGCTTTCAGGTGGAACGCTGGAAGTTGATTGTACATCGCTTCAAATTGGGTCGACTTAGAGAACCATTTTCACGTGATCAAAATTTGATGCCTTCGAGTTGTGCATGAAGAAAGACGGAAATATCAACGAGTTGTCTCCATGACAAACTTTTATATCCATTCGCCATTTAAAGACGGCGCAAATGTCACAATGGAAAGTAGGACCGGAGAAATGATAGAACGAAACTTTCTGCATCCCCGGAGCTATGACTTTTCACGGAAACGTCCTGTGAATCACATTTGGGAAAGCCTAACATCCCAGGCATATCAAACTAAGTATACGTCTCTCACTGCAGTTGATATAGCATGCACGAGGATAAGGTTAAAGAGAGGCTTTTGTTGTATCTCCGAAAATAAAATAGACGAATAATGTAGTTCAGTCATTCGATATTTTACTCGGTCGCAGGTTACCTGCTGAACACAAAATAACATTCAAAATTATTAATCAATAAACCGACAAATGAATAATGCGATTTGTCGAAGCGCCAACCGTCCGCCCTTTTTAGGCTGGATTTGTACAGATAATTTGACTTCGTAACCGGTTTTGTTTTGCCCTGGTAAGATTATCGCAACATGTCTGAAGTTTGATCCTTGTAGTCTTCCTCGTTTTAGTTCTCATTTGGCCCCCATCTTTATTGTCCTTATAGGTTATTAGTCTATCCATTACCTTTGTTGCATATAGGCAGCCGATGGATTTGAGTTTAATCCAAGCTTTCCGGTCAAGATGCGCTTTCTCTATCTTCCAAGTGAAACATATTCAATAAATTCCAGTCAGTTACTTTAGCATGTTACATTAAACGTGTCAGCAGTAGCCCTCTGTTTTTTCTTGCTTTTACATTCCATCGTATTGCTATCACCTGGCATTACCAGCTGAATTCATTGTTAAGGTTTTCATGAGTCCGTCAGCTGTCCAACTTATTGGTAGTAACTCTGATGTCCGTTACTATCTTAGCAACTCAGCTTCGTCCGCTTTCGGTCTCGATAACGATTACACTAATGCTTTCGTATGAACTACGCGCAACTGTCAAACTAGCTTCTCAGTTTCTATATGTCAGGCGGTGTAGAGAAATGACGATTCCCCAGTACGAATAAAGTACCATAATTAAGACATGATAGCCAAGAAATGGTATATCCATATTTATGAAAACTTGCCTTCGGAGTCCCTTAAGTGACCGCAGATTTTAATCGTTAGTCCCACTCTCAGTAGACCTGATTTAAGGGATGAATTCGTCAGAATACGATAATCATGATGGATCTTATAACATTGTCTTCAGATGCAGTTAACGAAGTTATGGTTCCCATAATGTCCTCTACAGTATCGTAGGTCCACTGCAAATACTTGGGCTTTCGCGACTCATGGATGCCATCTACGCCTTAATACTAATTCCATTTTATTAGCCTGACCGGTGAACTTCGAAATGGTTCCCTATGGACCGTCTTGGTCACGTGCCAAAACAGCATCAATACACGTTATCCACGAAATAATTCACTATGTGGTATCATCGCTCAACTCACCATAAAGGAAACATGGAAGCACTGTACAGCTATTTCATCCTTGTTATGAATCATCAGCAGTGCATATCCACCGCGTGGTGGTGAGTTGAGCGATGAAATCACATGATGAATGATTTCATGAAAACATTCAATCTCCTACTACTCACATGTTATCCACCTCAGTGAGATTTCGTAATCCAAGTCTACCGCACTATAATTCAGCAGGTGAATTCGCGCGCAATCCCTGTTTTGAAATGCAGTTGAACAAATAAGGTTAGTGGTCGGTTCATTTTAGTGGAGTAGGGCGGTAACGATTATACCAAATCAGACATACTAGTAATGTTGGGAATCGCGTGAATTTGATTGTTGATCTTTCCCTTTCAATATTCAGAGATGACATGTCCGCCAGTTTATGGGATGAATCAGATTCAGAAAATGAGTTGCCACCCGGTTGGGATGAGACCGTGGGTGATGACGATACAGTAATTTTTCACAAGTAAGTCACAGTCTTAGTGTCATCTTTTTGTGTTGATACTAAGCACAATTTTTGGTGTTGACACAATTACAGCTAATTGTGAAATTGAACCAGCGACTCCAATGGCTCAGTAGAAAGGTAAGCGGCAAGGTATGCAAGGATATGGCTCCTATAGTTCTTACGGGCCCCCGATTGACTCTTTGTTTGGTGCTTATGGATTGTAAACTTCTCCGTACTTCCTGACAGAAGGCAGATAGCCTGTCTAAAAATACATGATTTACACCGTGGAACCATTATCCATCAGGATGAGGGACGCGATTCAAGCTACTTTCATTTGTCCGGAGCTGGGCGCTTAACCGATGTCAGTGATTCTTTAAAGCAACGAGTCGAAATAAGTCTGTCGAATTGCGAAGGATAACGCATAACTGCAGCTAGTGATAAGGGAAAATTCAACTGCTGTGTTTCATGTTTCTCAAGGTCATTAAGCGTTCTGCAAATGTGACGAAAACGATCTGGCGAGAGATATGGACAGAACTTCAAGCCCGAACAGTAAGCATGCACAAACACTGAAATTGCTTACTTGTCCTAAGCACAAATTCGGCAGTGAATTTCACGACTCAGTCACAGTTAGAAAAGCAAGTGTAAATTGACCGAGACATATGATTCGGTAAAGATGATTCTAGACAACCTGAATAGTCTTAGAGTTACATGAAGATCTTATTGTTAAGATGATCAGGCAAAAACGGCTAGGTTGATTTCTGATCACCGGAACCAAAGACCATCCCTATGAGATGGACTATGCACAAACAGGGCGCTGACGAATGACCTGAGGTGGATTCGATAAACCTAAAGTCTAGATGATTGTGTAAACGCTAAAAAGTCTGAATGCAACTACAAGGGCTGTGACTTCCGGAAGTAGGTTGAACCGTTTACAGTTGCAGAGGAGTATGGTCCAGTAGGGTCGTATCATGCATGACCGACCATGGGATTAGTTTGGAGTTTAACCATTGATGCCTATCCAATAAAATTCGCGGATTGTTTTGCGCCCAGTCAAATGGACCTCACCATGACGGTGCAACACAGCCTCGTCTGGAACGACACTATCTTCACGTCAAGTTGATCGTTTCGAGAGATCCAAAAAACCACATGGAAAATACACGTTTTTCCCCATCTTCACCTTTTGATAAAATAACGTGATGAAACCAAAAGGGTCACAAAGCATAGGGGATATAAAAACTTGCGGTCGGACGCGTTTAACAAGACCAATTCAGCCGTCACTCAGTGCTAGGTTAATAGCGTGATTGCCTGAGAATGAAGTGACCGATCAGGTGCTATAAAAAGCGTTGAGCAGATTAACGTTGCTTGCCTTCCACTCCGCTACCGATCTCACCACTTTGGATGGGCTTAACTCGTCTTACCTCGTCCGCTTGCTTTCCGATTTTGCCAAGAACCACCATTTGTGGACCAGTAAATGGTCGTGAATAGCACAACTCAGTCTAGATCCTTGGCCTGACTAAATGAAAGTGGAGGTCATCTCGTTTGAGACCCGACTGAATTTAAAATCACTCAGATTTTATTGGGCCCCGTTGGATTTGCACTTGGTTTTGTAACCCTGACTGGCACGGCGATTTGGTTGTCGAGTCAGCAAGGAAAGTCAGCACTTATGCATATTTACGTATGTGTTAACGATTAGGGTTTACGTTTTGCTCCAGTTTTAGATCACTTCTTTTATCTTGGCGCGCTCTGTAGTTGCATTCAGACTTTTTAGCGTTTACACAATCATCTAGACTTTAGGATTATCGAATCCACCTCAGGTCATTCGTCAGCGCCCTGTTTGTGCATAGTCCATCTCATGGGGATGGTCTTTGGTTCCGGTGATCAGAAATCAACCTAGCCGTTTTTGCCTGATCATCTTAACAATAAGATCTTCATGTAACTCTAAGACTATTCAGGTTGTCTAGAATCATCTTTACCGAATCATATGTCTCGGTCAATTTACACTTGCTTTTCTAACTGTGACTGAGTCGTGAAATTCACTGCCGAATTTGTGCTTAGGACAAGTAAGCAATTTCAGTGTTTGTGCATGCTTACTGTTCGTGCTTGAAGTTCTGTCTATACCGCTCCCTAGATCGTCTGCTCAATGTTGGCGCATCCCATGTCTGTGAACTCTGTTACACAATAGATTACGTGAAGGCGGAATTCTCTTTACTCTAAATTTTTCGTCGTTTACTGGCTTTACGTTGCTGTTCTTCATTCATCTCCTGGATATGAATAAACACATCTTTGTTTGACAAAACTCCAAGTAGACCACTCAGGCACGTGACTGCGCTAAGCATACCGTTTACGGAGTGCCCATTATTGTCCAATAACGTGTTTATTGTTGTTTGTCGAGACTGCCCTGCTTTACGGCAAGTGTTTTGGAATTAAATATCTCTTCTTACTAGAAGTAGAGAAGTTACTTTTATCAGTTGTCCCTGTTGAACACATAGTTGTGATGCCTACATGTTCTGGCGAGCTGTTTGCAACTTAAACACCATTTGAATAACGAGCGGGAGCTTAAGAGAATCAATTCATTATACTTGTGGTAAATCGTCAGCAATCCACGCTCACCAAACATGGCTAATTAATTCATAGTCAGATTCATTTAAGTGCTTTAATCTTGTGAAAGGTAATTGGATTGGTCTACGAACAGCCATTATTGAACTGATCTCAGTAACTTGCTACTTATTCTGTTTCTCATCCCAATTATCGTGCCTTCTGGTTTATTCCAATGTCCTTTTTTACTATCAGCCGTTGGTAGTAAATTCACAAGGCGAATCAGTAACCACACTTTTTGTTGAAATCGAACTTACAAAATGACTAGAAGTCAATCGATGTATCATCCACCACGACTGCCCAGTTGTTGCATTTCAATTCCATTTATCGCTACATGTGATTTTATTTCGATTGTTTTCCTATCCACATTCTCAAAAAAATCGTCCTGAAATAAGGACAACAATTTAAACCATACCCATTGTGGTAAAACTCATGAACTACATTGTGTTTTGGCTCAAAAGAGAACCTCTTGTTTGTGCAATGTCTATGTCTCCAAGCGACGAAATTAAACGAATTGCCCCAGTTTTGTCCAATCAAAAATCAGTCCTTTTCTCGCACGGGAGTCTCAGTGAATCTGGAGATTGCTTCCGCCTACTGAAATCCCTCCTAGTAGTCAAGTGACTGTGTGAACGCTGTTCAAGAAAACAATTTGGCGAGCAAGCTCGTTTTCAGTGATTCGTACTCATGCCATTACATCACTATATATCTTGACAAAAATTTCACTATAGGAAGGATTGGATTAGTCAGATACAAATGTGGGTGGGGAAGGGATTTGTGTTGTTACATGCATAACCTGAATACACAAGAATGTGTTGTTAATTGTTTTGTTGTCTAGGGTTTGCATCGGGAAGGAGGGTGAGCCAGGGAAGTTGAAGCTGTTTGAAGTAAGACACAAGAAGGTATTCTGTCCTGCTTCAGGTGAATTTTCTGCAAACGGATGGCATTGATTGTAAATTAAGGGGGAGCCGCCAATGTCCACATGGTCTAAAGCTGCAAACTAATTTCACTTGGGCTCTTTTCTCGAAAGTTCATTCATTGGATGCATTTCTGTAGGAAATAATCAATGGTGATTTATGAGTCCCGGAGTCGGTCGTAATATTGCACCGTTACTTGATGTCTTAGATGTTTGCTGAGTCCGGAAGAAGACAATTTTTTCAGTGACATAACTCAGTTATTTCTTAGAGAGAGTTAAGGAAATGGACTTACCCACAATCACTCGGAATCCACGGTCTTGGGAGCATCTAAGTACCGTTTTCAAACGTTGCCACAATTGGTTCGGATCTAAGCCCATGACGATATCGTCCAGTTAGGCGGAAACTCCGTCAAGCCTTGTCATCATATTGCTCATTAATCGTCGAAAATTACCAGGACTCATATTCATGGAAGATGTCAGACAAGAAAACTGGAAAAATTCCCGCAGGAATGCCATGGAAACTTCTGCTCTCATTTACAGATACTTATCTGAAAAATTCAGCTGCGCAAACGTGTTCCACACAAGTCCTCCGGAACGCGTAGATGCTGATATCATATCGAAAGCAGTGTTGAAATCAGTGGAAAAGTCAGCACTTAATCGAACCTTACCACTAGGCCTCTTGACTAAATGATTAACACTGTCCATGTGGAATAATTCACAGTTCGTAGCACAGCATCTCTTTTAATGCTTTCAATTTCTTGGCCAACATTCCGGAGAACATTGTACGGAACTAGTCGTTTTGTTCAGAAGACGAGTTCCGACTCAGGAGACAGACAAGGAATGACTTTTATCTTGTTGCGGGGTCAGAGACTGTTTCGAAAAAGGCAAATTTCTGTTGTATACTTCATGTCAATTTGGTATCCCGGTGGTCGGAGCTGTGGGTGCGCTGTGGTGACAGCTGTACATCGTCGCAAACGTAGTCTTGTGGTACATCCAGGAGGTAGAATTCTTCAATCCAGCCAAGTCCAGTTAGATTTAGATTTAGGTGATTAGTGAGATAACTGGTACCAACGAATTGAATACTATCAAAAGAGACGTCACAATCGAACTTGTCAGCAGGCGATACTCTTATCTCAGGAGCGTTATGCGCCGTCTTATTTAGTTTGTTTGTCCAAAGCTACTCGAGCATATTCTGTATCTCCTTAGAAAGTACTGGGATATCTGAGGCTATATCCGGTTGAATTTTTTTGAATATTATTGATATTGGTTATAACGTTTTTCCACATGGCTTCGAATTCGTTGTTAGAAGTAGCCTTGATAAAATGTGAAGTGAGACCCGAGTTATACACATGCCTAAAAGACATCTGCTGCACATGGGCAGGTTAATGACCACTTTTAAAAAGTTGGATTTGTCATTGCTGACGAATAGTCTCTAAACGGCAGAAGCTGACAAAGTGTCATTCAGCACAATTCCAGCCTGCGGTTGGTGATTTAGTTGACTTTGTTATTTGAACATTTTTGGGTGCAATCGACTTTGAGTCTGTGATGGCTAGATCATCGTCGAAGGAAAAGCAGCTGAGGTTTTTTGAGATGGTGGAATCATGTTTTGGATTCTGTAGTGTTAGCACCCGGTGGTCGGTGTCCGCAGGTCCATCTGGGGGTTCTGTTTAATTTCGTTTAACAGGCGGGTTTTGACTTCAACTGCAAACCACAGATAGATATGAGTTGCTGTTCTCTCATTGGAAGTCCAGCTTTGCTGTCTGCAATTCTACAAAACAGCAGAAAACGCTCCACTTCATTACTGATCAGCCTCGAACACCGATGATTAGTACTGAAAAAGAACTTCTCAAAAGGTTTCTGACAAGCGATTGACCATGTTTTCAAATGTGGAAGCAAGAGGGTTTTGTTATATGGTTGTATTAATTTTCCTTTCATGCTCTTTACTATCACTTTTGAGAACCAGAATATCGGCCATGGAAAGTTCCACTCTGAATATGCCTCTCCATCGTTTGAGCCACGAATGGAACGTCACTCCGGTGTCTGGATCACCCAGGAGTTTACAAATGCTGGTAGCACTGGTATCCGCTGATAGGGATTTTTCGGTGGTGAGGTGGATCATGGGACTGTGAATCGAACTTTCGCATTATCGATCCCATCATTTTTAATTGAGATGTTCCGAACTGTGCCCCTTGTTGTCTCTCAAGATTGATTATAATCGCTCTCCTAAAGTTGACGTTGTGGACTGGAAAGCTTCCTCCGTCGGCAATTTGTTGTGTAAATGCAGCAACCTTTGGATTACCTCCCGTCAGTTACTCATCAATCGCCTGACTCCCTATGAGATCTAATTACAAAGGAGTATGGAAACTGTATTCAGATTTATTTACGAACCAGCCCCTTATACAGCATGAAAAGGAAGAAGGGACACGTGTCTTTGTTACTAATCATTCATCCTAAAAGACAAATGCAACTGATTAAACTAGTTAACAACGGGTCGAGCACTGATTGGCTGACTGCCTGATGTTAAAGGCAAACCGTATGCTGTTAATCGCTGGTGGTTGTAGAATGGTTCAGTCATGGACACAAAGGTCGTGATTGCATGTGGAAAAAAGCCGGCGGAAATGGGTGCGCAAGTTCCAAGACTGATTAAACACCTACGTCTTTTGACAGGCTTTATACTGAACCAGTGAAGGAACGCACACACATTCCTCCATGGACAAAATTTCAACCGTACTGCTTTAGGATCGATGTCGATGGAGACTGCTCGCATTTCCTATGGAGTCCCTGTCCGGCAACCAACTGTCCGAGAAACCCTTACTGAATTGAGTAGAACGTGTTTGTAACCGTGGGCGTAATCTCAGATTTATGTTAGGCGTGATGGAAAGCTTTGATACCAATCGGATATCATGGAGATTGGAAACTGCCCGATCCGAAAGTTTGAGAGAAAAACTACTCATACAAATAGGAAATAAGCGAGAAAGAAGAAAACAATGATTTAAAATGCCAGGATCTTTTGTATAAGTTTCATTTGTAGTTTCGGCCATGCGTAAAGTGATATTTTGTCCCCAAGGTAGATGATGACTCACCCTGAGGGACGTGGTCAAGTGTGGCAGTCAATGAGGCAGCAGCACAAGCTTTTGCACTGCACTGAAACCTACCAAATTGAATGAATCTGCTCATTTGTGTCCTTTTTATCAAACTCCAGTTTCCTATCCATTCATAGCAGTTTGTGTCATGTTCTTTACGATTACAAGGCGTGCAGTTTTGCTCTGCTACTTTCAGGCTACTGCTTTGTGTCATTCCAGTTGTCTTTCTTGTAGTTTATCACGACATTATTTCCAAGTAGTCCCTAAGCACTTCAACTTGATAGTAGATTAGAAAAGCAAAACGGTTGAGTAAGAATGGAATGCCATTCAGTGGTTTCGCCAGAAAAAAGATGGTATTGTTTGTCTATTGGGATGGATAATTTCAATAAACTCATGGCCTCTTGTCTCGGTATTTTCGAACCGCTAGTCAGCGTGATATCATTGTCAGAATGCCTCTTGTAAAAGATTCGAATGATAATAGAACGGAGCTTCTTAGCTCACTGATACTACCGATCTTAAAGGACATCTGTGGGCGTTATCGGTTTCCGATCGATTGGAGTATTATTTGTTTAACCAAAGGTTAAAAAATCAACGGGGAATCTAAATATTGAGTGATATCAAAAGAATCATTTTGCGGATTTACCAGAAATCTGAATACATACATCGTGGGAACCAGTTGTCTTTTCTGTTTGAAATCAATAGACCAATATAAGATACGAAACAAACCACTCGCCAAATTTGTCCACTGAATCCCTGCTGCTCGGTTGTGACACTTGTCCTTCTGTTTACGACTCTTCTGCTCCGCACCATCGTGACAGTTACATCACGAACCAAAAGCAAGAGTATCATCCAATTTCCGGACTGCGCAAAAAAGTGCCTCCCGAGCTACCCCCGGGATGGATTCGTGATCGTGAGGAGACAGGAAGAACGAAATTCGTTCAGTAAGTCAAATTCATGGATCAGGTTGATTGGAATGAGTTTGCATCAGTTGATTTGTTTCCCTACGACCACTCCTCTTCACTGTCGCCCACTCTACTGTTCGTTTTAAATAAACCCTAATAGCTGAAGATAATTATTGATGATATATCATGATTGGCGTAGATTATTTATATCATTATATTGGGTCCTCCGAAATGATAGTATCGTATTTCTACCTCGCGGTTTTGAAAAGTGAATTGGGTAATATTTCAAACATTGGTTCCTTTGGGATAGCTGGACTATCGGAAACATATAAAAACGCTCTTGAGCTCCATAGTCCAAACTTCTAAAGCAAGCGCTGAACCTGAATATGTTGAAATGATTAGCTCGTGCTGCGCACGTTTGCAGATAGACTTCGTTGTTGCACCGTTATTCGAGATAGATAAGAAACTATGGGGACTCCTATAGGTGTTGACGGAGTGGAATAAGCGGTTGCTGCCTCGAAAATCCAAGGTTTGTATTCCAGCTCCACTTTGGTGGAAAATGGCACACTTTTCATCAATTATGCCCTGTCGAAACCCTAACTGTCTCTGATCCACTTTAAGTTTCGAGTTCATGATTGTCGATTCTCTTCCAATGCTACGGGCCCCAGAGGCTACGAGGTACGCCACTTCATCTCAAACTCCATGTGTGATCTGGCCCAAGCAATCGAGTAAAACGAGTCTTAATAATTATGTGATAGGCTCTGTCCACGTAACAACTGATATACCAAATCCCAAGTTTCCATGTTTACTGTCGTTCACAATAGGATGGCTGTATAACCTAGGCGATCAGACTGATCGTTTCGGCAATACAACTGCTCCCTATCTGCGTCATTGTCAGTTCCTTAGCTTCTGGGCGAATCTGAATGTGAAAAGTCGGTGGCCCCGGTGATGTTAGGACCCACTTACGCCTTAATAGCGCATGTGCTCTATCAGCTCTGCAAACAGGCTACACCGAAACGTGTTCGAACATCACATTAGGATCTCTCTAGTGTCGGTCAGGTCTCACAAACCGTATCCTAGGCATTTATTTGGTCATTAGCACTTCCGCCTATTGCTCGAATCCATTATGCGCTTATCCAGCTGCCTCCGCTTTTGCTGATGGCAGATGGCAGCCCCCTGTCATCTAATTTATTGTCACATCCCATCTTATTGGCACCCTTTATGATTTCTCGATCTAATGCAATTTTGAGAGGGGGGCTAGCTTTCGGTTAACCCCAGTTGTCAGATGGGTCTGTCGGAGCCGCCGTGAGTGAACTGACTCTTAGGCAAATTGTGTTTTTGCTTTCGGTGTATCGGGAGGGTCTACAGAAGTTCCCTGATCAGAATATCATATTACGAAACACTCCCTGATCCCCAAGCCCAAAGCTGATCGTCGAGACAGAATGGATAGAGAATAAACGTGCCTATTTGACCAGCACTGGAGATCTTATTGGCAAATTGCCCACCTACTGGAAATGACTGAGTACTGACGAAATCCTACATTCTGCCTGGATATGACAGCCGTTCTTTGCGAATCAAAACGTGTCTCGCTGCTGAAGTGGACTGCAAACCATCATTTGAGCTTCATATTTGTAGCCGAAAGAAGACGGAGGTTGGCATCAAATTGGCTGACAACGGAGTCATTTATGGACTGTGTTAGCTGGTCGAGATGTGATGGAGTATGCATGCACTGTCTAAGCTCATTAACCAGTACCTTTTATCACTCATTCGCTAACGATTTTTAACTACGTCTTAGGGGTTTTGCGATTAATCTCGCCAGCAAGGATAAGCACTGTCGAACTAGACTCACCGCTGTTCACGTTGCTTTCGTTCACCCAGTATCAATATTGAAAACAGTTTACTATTTATTGTTTGCAGTCTCACCACAGGTCATGTCAGCTATTTAGATCCTCGTGTGGCTTTTGCTATTCCCTCCGGACGACACGCGCGAAGTCGCCTGATTGCCAGACAAAGATACGACAAATTCTCTTGTGCAGACGAAGTAAGCCCATTCGGGATACCACATGTTTTGAATGCCAAATTCGCGAGTCTGTCCCAATATAATTTAAGTTTGATGAGCTATGGCTTATTTTACCTATACCTTGGTGCCGTTATCATCATTTTAATGTCTATTTTGTGCCGGTTTTTTTAACGACCACTCCATTTCTTCGTTCCCGGTCAATGCTTATTTTTGTCTTCCTTTACGTGTGGTCTGGCTGGTTGATTAGTTGGCCTTGCTGAAGGTAGAACGATTTGTCTGGTAGTAACACATGCTCCTCGGTTCCTATCAAACTGATCATCTGCATATCTACTGCAGATCTTATTTTCGCCGTCATCCTTATTATATTTGGTATGACCAAGAACTTCACCGAATCTTGCAGTGCTTCTATTTGAATCAGCCATTCTGCAATCCAAAAGTAACTGTGGTAAATTCGATTTTTGCATTTAAACTGGCGCTCTTCATTCTGTGATCTGATTTGACATTTGGCAATTTTAATACACTGTGGCGACTAATTGCTTAGAGGATGCATATACTCGGTCTAAAATGACAAAGATATGCCAAAAGAACTTACTGCGGCGCAATTTACTATATGACCAACTCGTTTACACCTACCAGAACGAGTAAGGCGATACATTATCTGCCCTAAAGCAATCATGGTAAACACTCCAACAGGAAACGAATGAGAAACTGCTAAGTTCGCAACCGTGTTGGACTGAGAATAACCTAATCTCCAGTATTTATTAGGTTAGTTTTAACCATGCAACCACATAGTGGATAGTGTCTAGGGTTGTCAGCGTTAGAGAATGTATTCAAACTTTGATAGAACGAGATCAACTCCTTCACCAAAACCTGAGTTAGGTGACACACCATTTTATCGTCGAAATTAAAAGCTATACTCTTCAAAGAAACTACAATCCCCTAAACTGTTGATCATCTGTTTCCCGATCGGACAGACCAAGACTAACAAGTCGTAATTTCTTGTCGAAGTTAACACTCCTTTTCACACTAGAAACTACATGTAAGTGCCTACTAAGAAAGGGCTGGCGAATGGGAGCAGTCCAAATCGAATAAGTGCGCATGAAATTGTTCCACGTTTTTTCTTCTTGTTGATTGATCTTTTGGCTTCCATTTGTAACTAGATCAACTAGTCATTTCATCCGAGGGAGTTGCTACAGGGTTTTTCGTTAATGAACCTCCGATTGGACCTATCTAAACGATAAAAATGAAGGAACAATTATATACATACATATTGTATTTGCTTCTTTTCGATACCTCCTAATAGAGATAATAAATTCGTCAAAGATTCTGATGTTTCCTCATTTGTCTTTTTGTACTAAACGATTCCATATCGAAGCAAAAATGGGAGTGTGAACTCATTTTCATCCCATCCTGTCCGTCACCGATAAGGGACTCAACATTATGTGAGCTGGATATGCATGTCCTGGCTTCGGACCCGGGCACAACTACTCGCCTGAAATTGGTCACCGCTTTCTTCTTGAAATATTGTACATTGTTTGTATGGTAAATAAAAAGAAGTGAGAAAGTTTATTTTTATTGGACATGAACAAATTTGTGTGCGGCTAACTGCACTGCTCGCACAACCCAATTCGGTTTTCTGTCCCGTAAACCAAGAAAACAGAACAAAATCAACCTCGCTGTACCGCCCTAATTAGATTATTTAGGTGCCTTTTTTCCACTGCTTCTCGGTTCTCAAATCACTTTTCATGCATTGCAGATCTTACGAGGCAAAGATTTACGCGGCCAGTTTATGGTCGTCTCAGCTGCCGGCTGTGGTCTACCTCTTCGAATCGCATGCAAATTGGCCGGGGCCGGGGCCACAGTAATTGCCGCATCTCCATACTGTCCACCTGGAGCGCGTCCCTGTCTTGCTGGTGACTTGATGGGCTCTGGTCTTTGGTGGATTCCGTGTGATCTAAGCGATCTCTCCAGTGTTGTTCGGTTTGGTCAGGTCAGTACATTTCGTTAATTTGGTTCCCGCGACGTTTATTGTCCTTCCTTGCAAAATCCAGACAGATTCATTTATTGTATTTTTGAAGCACGGACAGCGTACAGCGGGAATCGCAAGTTCTCGGCTTGCCCTTCTGTATTTTTAACGGCATTTTTTTCTGCACCTCTCGCAGCTGTAGTGCAGCACGCCGCGTGCTTAAAGCTGTCGAGCAACTGCAACTTCTCGTTGCAAAGGAGGAATGCTGGCAAGTCTCTTTCCATTCCCTTAAGATTATTGCTCACCTAGATAGACCAAAATGTCCCATGTTGTGCGGGCATGGAAAATGTGACAGTAGTTTGCGAGTGGCGTCGATTCTCCATCACTGTTGTCTTATATTAGTCATTTCTTGTAAGCTCGGTAGCTTACTTGCATTCCCGATCTGTAGGTTTCTGCATAGTTGTCCGATTTACTATTTTGCAGTTGTTCTTACCATTTCTTGTTCACTCCTATTTTGAGTAAACGATGCGATAGGATAGGAACCAAAACCGGCGCTCATTGATCCAACGTTAATGGTCATAAAAACTGGACTGAACTAAGCCATGGCTGTTCTCTTCTCAATTAGTTATACGATTCTCATGAACTTTTCTGACTTCCAAATGTCCCACTTTCCGCAAACCGGGCCCGTTGAGGTTGAATGAGTTCAATCCATGTATCCTACACTGAAGTGCGGATATGTTAAACAATAAAATCAACGTAAAATGTTAAGGAGAATAAAACTTTCAAATGTGTATCCAAATCTCTTTTCACTGATCTGTCAAGAAAATCGCCATTCACTCAAGTCTCCGCATTATTCCATGAGCAGAAGGTGGTCTTTTGGGTCGTTTTTTTATCCTCAGAAAAAACAGAGTCTGCATCAGTTTACCAGACCCGGGGAAGGGCTGGAATAGAGATCATGAACTGTTGAATGTGCTGCAACGTAATTCCACGCTTGATTTTTTTTTGCTTCGCTTCAAAAGCAGCTGCGCAACGGGAACCCAGGGGAATAACGAGAAAGTAAGGTTGCGCAAGTTTTGAAGAAGCATAACAGTCTCTTAGCCCATCTCCACTAGATGTGACAATCTGTCCTTCAAAATCAACTCCATCCTTATCAGCCATGAGATCAAATATATGGATGAGACTTTTAGCTGTCCACACTTAGGTCTCCATTGAGTAGATTCTCTGACAAGGCATAAAACCTTTACCCCATCGTACCACTTCAAAATCTTGTGAATATATTTAGACGCGTTCGAGATCGCAGTTTTCTGACGAACGGTTTTCGGCAAACTTAACCCCTATCTCATTAGATCCGTCTCCGAAGTAATTAGAATGTGAAAATAAACACATTTAACGGCTATCATCATTCGATCATCTTTTTGAATGAACGATAAGTTTTCCGCTCATGAACGTCTAAGTACGGGTGTATCATGGTATTTACGAGACCAGTGACGAACGTGCATCAGTGCGTAGTAATACGTTCGAATTTGTTGCAAACTTTCACTGATGTTTGGGGATAAGTGACG
The DNA here is from genome assembly GCA_008360955.1 of Fasciolopsis buskii. Lineage (NCBI taxonomy): Eukaryota > Metazoa > Platyhelminthes > Trematoda > Plagiorchiida > Fasciolidae > Fasciolopsis > Fasciolopsis buskii. Next base: position 145,290 of record LUCM01008144.1, on the reverse strand, counting down.
TATCGTAATCTCTTGGTCACTAAGTATACTAGTTTATTCGCGTTATGCAGTTCCTGGTTGATTAATTTCTTCATGTACATCTAGGATCTAACTACGTTGAAACGAATGGATTGTGTTAGATACCTGAAGCGAACGATGAACAACATCGTGTTTGTCTGCAAAAAGTGTGATATTCACTAGCAAAATGAAGGGTCAAACTGTTCAAAAACATGGGTTTGGGTGGCAAGTCGACCTTCACTAACGAAAACGTCAGCAATGTGCATGGTTTTCCCACTGTTTGGAAGTAGGCCCTCTTTATTATATGGGCCACACTCCCGACTGAAGGTGACTATTCTAAAAGCTCGGAGCGTGATTTCAAGTGACCACGTACGATAAAGAATTTGCCTTGGAGAATGACACAGGCACCTAAGAATAGGAGCAAATTGTTCGCGTCTTTACATACATTTCTCTCAAGTGTATTCATAGTTCTTGTATGAAAAATATGGAATTTTCCTTGATGATTTTAAAAATATGGAATTTACTTTTAAACTAGTAGCGATCAATAAGAGGGGAATTCGTGACCAAAATCTGGCATTATTCATGAGGTGATCTATCGTATGCTAAAGCTGAATTTCGATTAAGTGCCAGTCAGGTTCGGGAAAATGCAGTCACCTTTAAGAGGTTATAAAATCGCTTTGAATCTGTCATCTCCACAAGCCGATATATTTTCGTACCAATTACAAGCCGGTTGCCACTGAAAGTCCTAGAGAGACCGCACCAAATTATCCATATTTTCCACGATCCCTTTCTGATTGAAACGCGTTGTTTGCTTACACCCATGGGATGAATATACAGGATCTAATTCTGCTAACGGATATAGGGATTCGCAGTAGGTTAACAGATTGAGACAACCATATACGCTGAAACTCAGTCTTATTCCATTAGTTGATTTCATATCAGCCCTATTTTCCCGTTGAAATTCCGAGTTACTTGATGCACGTTACTCGATTTTGCGTGCGATACCCTGCGCGCACATGTTAGTCCAAAAATGAATTGTCTTGGCTTATCGGTTGGCGCAATCGGTCGGAGCGAAAGACCGCTCACAGTCAGGGTCAGTTACTGTCAAAAAATTATTCCGATCCCCTTTGGTTTCCGTACGCGCATTGACATCACAACAGGTACGGACATGCGAATGTCACTTGGTGTGTGTGCGTGTAATCATATATATATATATATATATATATATGACGCGAGAAACAGTATACGAAGACCGGGATAGTGGGACGTGGAGGACTCCATTTACGAGTAACGGCTCCCATGATAGGCTTGCTTCCATTTCTTTCCTTTTAACCCCGAAGCCCCAAAGTATTTGACCGGTTTGAAAGCTGTCGAATGTCCTGCTGAATAAGAAAGGTTTGCAGGAAACAAGCGAAGAGTTTCACTAGTAACAGCATGGTCGGCCTTAATCTTATTAACCGTTGTGCACCAAAATCATTTGCAATAGCTCTCTTCCCCTTAAGATGCCCGGACGCTCAAGGACAGTCACCGACGTGAATCGAATCAGCAGGTTCGAAGAGCTGATTTTAGTCGACCCGTGCACTTCTGCGCAAATAGCCTTTATAGGCTGGGTATTTCCGTTGGCGCTGTATTACGAATACTGAAAGAAAAAATCCAATGTCTATAAACGCTGTTCGATTTAGACTGTGCTTCCGTGAAACTTCTAGCAGAGGACAAAATTTTATGATTGCTTCGAGCACAAGTTCTCCACTCAGCCAATTCCATTCAAGAACTCTATTTTCCCATGAGTCCATTTTCCTAACGAATCTGAACCGAACGAGGTTCGGAGCATATCACAAAAATGATGTATCATGTGATAATTTCGCATGCGTACTTTTTCAAAATTCAATCACGGCGTTGCCCGTAGAAAAAGTAATGGGACAACTACATTTCCGACCGAAAACACATTAACATGTGAAAAGTTGCACACAGGTCCATTTTCTTATTACACACCGTCTGTAGTTACCAACGTCAAAGAAGTTGGGACGAGGAGATTCCAATTAATTATTTCGTATCACACACAAGGGGGAGTCTCAAGGTTAAAGCTTTGAAACTTGGTCTGTGGTACACAATCCGTAAGTTCGGTGTTTCCACTCGGTAACTCTAATTCATGTGTCTACTTGTTGATGCTCAAAGCTATCCTGTGCAAATATCTGTAAGTTACATCATTGTTGCGAACTTGGTGTCAGCAAAATGGGACACCACTAAATCGCCTTACTGCTTTGACTAATGGGATGGGTGAGACATTTCAATTTCAGCGGATAGTCACGTAGGTGCACACATGCAAACGGACACGTTGCAGGTGGCCAGGACAATTGCCCTGCATCGATTCCAGACACGGCGGTGGGTGGGTGTGTAAATACCATTTAGTGCAAAATTGCACAGAGCGACCATGAGAATCTCCGGCTGTTGATAGGGCAAATTGTCCGACGTATGGGTTCAGTTTACCGTGCAAATGGAAACGATGTGCATTCACCAAAAAGCGAAGAGGGACTCATTGGGGGAAAATTCTACAGAAAACTGACTGAGTGGGACAGTGCAACAGCTTCTACAGTGCCGTCCCACTCAGTCGAGAACGAAACCAAATACGCCGCTGGGCAGAACGAGCCAGGAATATTTGTTTGTCTGAAATACTTGATTGAACCAAATCCACTCAGTAGTATCCTTCATGAAAATGGGCACCCGGAAGAGCAAATTAACCGGTACACACAAGTAGTTCATCTGGAAATCAAGCAACTTATTAGGCATAAAAAGGAACCTCATCAACCTCGTTTTCTCAAGCAACGGCGTCAACGGATTATTTTTACGGCACTTCACAATAGTAGTTCGAAAAACATTCAACAGCCCGGAATTTAAAATACTCAATTCGGTTCATTTGTTTATTGTCCAAAGATTTCAGTGTTAACCACAACTATGCGCCGCTCCTGTAGAGCTGGCCACGTTGGTCGTACCAGCAGGAAGTTAATAAGATTCAATAAGGCGTTCGACTCAAAATTGTTCGTCTCGAGTTCGCGTCCTAGTTCGAGGAGCGGTGGATATATACTGCTAATGATTCCTCATAAGGATGAAACTGTTGTACAAGTGCTCCCATGGTTTCTTAATGGCTATTTAAGCTTTGGTATCATATGATGAACTATTTCATGAAAACATCTAATCTCTTACTTCTAACACGGCAAGATTCAATGACAGAATAGTTTGATTGGGAGCGGTTTTTAAACACCGTTCACAATCCTCTAAAGAATTCTAGGGAATTGATCTAATGCCATCAGGAACACTGTTGAGTCGTAATCATGAGCTGTAAAGGATTACCTGTTAGGGTAGCATGATCCGTAAAAGTGTACTGATCCATTATAAGAATAAGCCTGCTTTGGGTTTAGCAAGATGGGCTACGGGATTGCGAATGCAACTGCATTCCGTTTGCGGGCGTCTGATTTCTCGCTCTCACTGCGTTTTCACTGTGGTGCGCGCGCACACATACATGAATGCACCTGCGTTTACACATGCACGCACGCACGCAAATGGATGTGCAGTCGATGGCCGAGACAGTTACCTCGCCCCGATTCAAGGCCGGGGCTGGATAAGTGCGCCCCCATGCCACGTGATGCGAAATTGCTTACAGGTTACCTTGGTAATCCTCGAGCTCTGTTAGGATGAATTATCGGGCATTACTGGGCGGAGTGAACTTTGCGGGACCGCGGGGAGACAAGATGATGGTCAAATGTAATTGTTTGTGATCACCCAAACCGGCCTGGCGGTAAACATAAAAGTAGCACACTCGGGAATGCGAATTTGCCAGACTGGAAGTAATCGGTTTCACCGGTCACACTGTGCAAACAGTACACACCGAAACGATTGAGAAGGCCGTCTGAAGTTAAGATTGTCGTCAGGTGCTTCGATATAACCAACTACTATCAGCTCCGTGATTGGTTTCGGTTTAAGCTAGCCAAAATATTTCCACATCTGATTATTCGAACCCTTGGAATAATTTATTTGCTGTCTAGCTTTCTGGTGATCCCAGTTGTCGTGGGACGTGAAATTGTCGTATTTCTTTTTACGACTTATCGTTTCCTTCTCGAATAGGAAATCCTCAGTCACATTTATTGTCATTCAGTGACCCACTAAAAACAAGTTATACGGGAATAAAGTGTCGTTTCATTAACGAAAACCTGCTGTATTTCTTGCATCAACTAATATATATCGTAACTATTTGAATGCTGTTTGCTCCATCGGTTTCTCGGTCACCTCCCGATTTGTCCAATTTGTTGTTGGCTTTCGATCTGATGTGGTCACAGTCATTTTGTTTTGAAATCCGGACCATCCCCATCAATTGCTTTCACAACTCACCACATGCATCATCTAGTCTGTCTTTGTGTATTCTTGCTGTCTAGTCACCACTGGTTGCCAGATGGCGCCCGGTAGCCAGTGTGATAGTGATCTCTTTCTGACTGTGCTATCAGAGCGCGCTCACGACTTGGCAGAACCAGTCTGGATCGATTTACGTTTACTGATTCGTGATTTGCTGATCCGCATCCATCATGGCTCGATCAATGAAATGGGTCGTTTTACCATCGACACACAAACCGGAAACCGAATCCCGTCGCGCCAAATTTCGTTTGTTTTCTTGCACTGGTTGCTCCAAAAGGAACGTATGATGCAGTGAAAATGGGAGTCAATAATAATGTTAGAAATCGATATTTCTTCTATTACACAATCCCCTATGGAATGCGAGAATAAAGCTAATAAAGAGCATTCAAATTATAATAGCATTGCACAGCTGTCTTATATGACGCGTCAAGGCTCCTCAGTTAAGCTGCATGAGCACCGATCATCAACAGATAGGTGTATTCACATCTGTAACACGATGTTTTTTTTTCGTATCAGTAGCCTCAAAGCCCTATCCAATATCAAAAGCGTTTTTTTCCTCGTCGGTTACGATAATAGGGTTCGTTGCAAAATTCGTAGGGCTTATTCGCGCATCATCCTAATGCTCGTGCCCCAGTAATATACAAGTGATTTTCATGTTTGTCACCTCATAACGAACGATTACTCGAATCCAAGATCCCCGGGGCACTTTGGTATTTGGGATTAATTACCTTTCTCCGGGTTGATTATCACATCTAATCTATTGAGGCTTTATGTGATCCTATGGCACTTTGAATTTTACGATCTCGATTACCAGTCCCTGTCGATACAACGGTACCTACAGGCTATGGAGTCCAGTCCTTCCGCTTCACTCACACACCAAACAGGTATTCAATAGGCGTTTACGAAAACGGCAATATCATTCACCAGTGTGCGTGCCAACTAATTATCTCATCCAGGCACCCGCTGTATAAGTTGAACTTTCCCGTTGGCTTACTAGGGAAGACCCTCACATGCTCGTTTCATCGCAAGATCCATGCACGTAATTTGAACAGTGCGCATGCTGCCATACTGAGCTTACTTTCTTTTGCATAAAACAGTAGTTACACTTGGTCCCGGTTCTTTTAATTTATTGTTGTTGTTTACTATCAAACAACAGTTGCCAATTCACGCTCATTTATATCAGTCAATCTTTCATCGCCGACTATTCTCATGCAGAATTACAACGAACTTGGCTTCCCATTGCATGTATGCATTCTGGCCGCGGATGTACTGCCCCCGTGCTACGGATTCCAGTCTACTGACAAATACTACTCACTTTTCGATTTCCTGTAAGACCTCATTTCTGTTCTGACGCATTTCCATTCACTCTTGCCCGCGGCTTTGTCGCGTATACAAATGTGTTCTTTTTTCTCATGGTTTACGAACGACCAGCTAACCATGGTATTGTTAGCCACTGTTTTCTCGGTTACAGTGGGTTATTGATTTTTATTAGTTCAACTGATAATTTTTTCGATACACGAATAATATCTCACCCTGTTTGCATTTAGTTCCCGCGCATTTTTCGATTATGATCCAGTTTGATATGTCCCATCGTAAGTTGGCCCAGCTAGCACGGTAGCTCGGACTCTCATATCTCAGCTGACTGATGTGAGCTACTAGCCGCGTTACGGATTGAATCAAACTCAGGACTGCAGATCCCGCTATGTGCTGTGTTTTCATACCACTCGAAAATTGATAATATTTCTAAGATGGCTTCGAGAAGAATCAGATTTTTACAGACTCTTCGTTGAGCTTCGTATTTAGGTTGCGAAGTTTATATAAACAGGGATATAGAATTCAATAGAGAAGCTATATTATTGAATATGGAAGTAACCGGTGGAAGTTTACCATTTTGAATTGGAATGAAAAAACTGATCACACAATGCAGTTATACAGCCATTAACCTTGCACCAACGTGCCCTGATTTTGGTTGGCACCTCATAGCAACATCTGCTCAAAGAGAGGAAAAAGAAACGAAGAACGCCGAAAGGGTCGAATGTAAACAACTTTAGAGAAGTGGAAGGACTTCTAGTGCAAGAAAGTCACCGACTATGATATAGAGTCATATCTTGAGAGGGGCTCCCTTGGGCCCCAATCTGGTAGTCTAACTACACTTGTACCGGACAGTCCATGGGTTAGTCTTCATATTTTTTTGTCATGCCATCGGCTGGACAAGCCATTGACTCGGAGAACAAAGTACAACGACGGAGTCGTTCTGTGGGCATGCGCTAAACGACCCAACCACTTTAACCTATTCTGCTTCGGTGCCCGTTCTAAAGATCGAATCCTCGGACCCAGTGTCTAACCCCTGGGTTGCTGACGAAGTTTCCCCACGTCACAAAAATAACAGTGTTCAGACACCAAAAGTCTGCGAATATCTTCCGCTCTCAACGGCCATGTTTCTGAGTCGACTAGCAATACCGACCGCATTGCTGCTGTGTATACGCAACTCTTGATCGATAAGCGAGTGTCACGCCAACGTCAGATGCCTCAAAGTTAAGAATGCCATTCGGGCCTTCTGTATGCGAATAGACACTTCAGGCGATATACGACCACCGTGTGAGGTACAACTACTCAAGTAATTAAATCTATTCACCTCACCTAATGCTTCGCTGAATGAACAAAGTTCGGTTTGGTGCCAATACAGTCTTACAGAAACATTTCATGATTTTAAAGTGAGAAACTCATTTCAAGCCTGCAAAAGCGATCGAGAAAATCCTTCTGCTTACTTGGATATTCACCTAGTAACACAACATCTTCCGTATATTCTAAGTCTGGCAGTTGTCTGACTGAGGACGTATCAATGCCACTATTCTCAGATTAGGATAGGGAGATTTCCATTAGGTTGAAAAGTAAGGGTGTGAAGATGGACAACCCTAACGCACATTACTTCTCGTGGTGAACTCGGATGACTGAGCGCCGCAAACACACTCTCGGCTTTAGCTGTTGGCATACAGAGATTGGAAAGGTGATGTTTTCCTCTGAAACAGCCTTCAGTATGAGGCAGCATCAAATAATTCAATGACCAGCTGAGTTGAACGATGCTTTCAGATAAGGAAAAACAGAAATCATGAGTCTGCAACTGTGTGCCTATGTTCCAAGATTTGTCGCAAAGTAAAGATTTGGTCAGTACACTCACGGCTGCGTTGAGAACCGCCTTGATTTTCACGTGTATACGTTTCACAAGTAGGGGAAAATGCCCGCGAGCGGCTTGGATGCAGTGCTGGCCAAATTAATTCCTCTATCGTTTTCACATGAGGATATATCACCTTTCTTGTAAATCGGTATAATCATCGATTCACACCACTCCTTAGGAATTTCTTCCCTTTTTCAGATTGGTCCCAGGAGTTTTGTGCACTTTTATATTAACACCTTACTGTTGTCTTTGAAGGAGGATGACGACAGTCTATCTGCTCCAGCTGTCTTATACCTTTTGAGAAAACCTACCTCCCCAACAATCTCCATTTCTGATGGAAGACTGGCATCTCACACTGCTCGCGGTTATTTACCAGACTCCTGGTCAGTTGACGCCTTAGGGGTTTGCGCGTCTCATTGTATGCGGCATCCAGGGGAACGAGTCTGCCAGCGCCCACCCGAACAACGGAAAGCGAGAATATTTGGCGTTTCTGAGGTTTGTATTTCATCGAGTTCTACTTGGTAGTTGTCGCTGTATGTAGCGCTTCTTTGTTCTGATCCCAATGCTCATCGCGACAAAAATCAGGTTGAGACCTTCGTCCGGAATTGAAGCAGACAATTGTCATCTGGAGGCAGCTGTGCATTACGAATACTTTTAATGTTATTCCGACGATAGACTAGGCGAAAACAAAGGCGAGCAGGAGCTAAACCATGATCTGAGCCCACAGGTATTAATCAGTAGGATCGACAGTATTCGGTTGATCCATGTCGGCGGTGACCAATGACAATGTGATCAATTTGAGTCTGACACTATGAAAGCGAAGAAGAGTGCCAAGTGAAACGTTGTCGCTTTTTGCGACAAAATTTGGCGTTTGCCAGAAGCAGTCTTTGGTCGGAACAAACTTGGATGAGATGATCATCACTGTTGGTTTGACTGGCTGCGAAGAGTCCCTTTGTCTGCATGAGGTAGCCAACCTGCGAGCTAAAATCACCAGCAACGAGCACAACGTCCATTAAACGCACACTTTGGAGTAATGCGGACAACTCCCGATGGAACTCGTTTCTTGGCCGCGGGATAGCTGCAATCAGGGAGCACATGCACAGATATGACGAACATATGACGATGCTAGAGTAAACTTCTGTCGGCACGTACAGAACTGTCCAACCAACTACACACATGACTGTTGACTGGGATCCAGTCTAATAGTGCACGCTCGGCTCGCATGCTCAGAGTGATCCCAACTCCAGGTTATCCACGAGCACTAGAAACCTGACACTCCGACAGTGAGGTGAGAGAATGAGGCTGCATCCGGGCCATGAAGTGCAATGATGGAGGTGTGATCTTCAATAAATCGTATTGAAATTGAAACTCATCACGTGTAAACTTGCATTTTTCACGTGCACAGATTAGATTTTGCTTATTTGTGTGTTTCATTACGATCCACATAATTAAGCTAGATAAAAAGTTACATTTGTCAACCGATGTGGTAAGTTTAAGCGAAATTCATGTTCTCTTATCATGAGCTCTCCATGGGCCTATCAACAAAACTAATTGATCGCCTCTGTGGAACCCACGGAAACTTGAATTTCAAGGCAAAGAACAACACGCGAATTTTTCGTTCCGCGTTCATCACATTGCCACACATCGGCCAACATCTAAACCATTGCATACTTATTCGTCCTCTTTTCCAATGCGGAGCATACACTTAACTGGTATGCAACCTGTCATACTGTCTCAAAGAGCGTTCGGCATGGTTTTCGATCGATCAAGTCGTCTTTGTGCTTTTATCTGGTTGATCTAATGTCTCCAGTTTACGGTATTGCTTAGTTTTTCGTAAAATACTACAGAACTCCTTCACTCCAAAGTATGAACTTAGGTTTCTTGAGGAATATCAGATTTCGCAAGTGGTTATGATTAAACTATTGTCCCTTACACGGGATAACGTTTTAACGACGCTTAACAACGGGACCTCAAGTTCAGTGATCCCGTTGATGCAGTGCAATTTCTCTCTACAATAGGTTTTGTTAACCCTCGCAAATAATTGACACTAAACTTCGGTGGATTAACACTTTTCCAGTTATTAAAGGACTACTTCTAGCTTGTTCACTCTGATATAATTTTAAATGCAATGTTCAGTGAAAATTGCTTTTGTGGAATGAGTGATTCGGTTGACCTTCCTGATTAATATCTAGGATAAAACCTCAAGTCCTTCGATCCATCTACACACTATTTCCACACGTTTACAGGTTTTCACTTTCCATGTTCAGATTATTTTGCCTGAATAACCAAGGTCGTGCACACAGCCTCCCCTAATTATATCACACAATATATATACATATACATATATATATATATACGTAGGGTTTTAATGAATATCATTCCGCCCCCCCTTGTAGATCGCCTTATGTGGCTCTGCACAGATTCATCTCACCTCGCCTGCGAGCTATTGGATCTTGGATCATTCGTCTCATCCGCCGGAAGCTAATTGATTTGTTTGAAGCAGGACGTCAAATGCTCCCACCGATATTCTCCGGATTCCACCCCCACGACAGCCCCAAGCGCTCGTGTTGCTCCGACACACCGACGTCACTCACCCGAGATGGGTTCGAATGGTCGATTCAGCATAATTTTCTGGCTCAAGTACTTCTGGTTCAGCTTTTATTTGATTGTTTTGACCGCGTCAGTTCAACCACCCAAGCTGGGCGTATCATTCTAATGAGTGAGGAAGCACACCGGTAAGTGCAAGTTTGACGCCATGCCCATAATATATATATATATATATATATATATCCATGATCGTCAAATTGTACTAAACAACGCGGCAAATTTTTCCTGTCTCGTTAACTTTTCTTAGTACCTTTGCTTTAAAATTCTTTTGTCGTGGTGGCTAACTCCAGCTGCTTTAATCAGTCGTCTCGATTCTTTTTCAACCCCACCCCACTTAATCAAAAGAGGATTAAAATAGTCTCTAGCCGTTCTATACTCGGAATGGGACTCAGTAGCCGGTCGCCATCCCTCTCTCGGACACATTGTTTCTTCTTTTATCTTCACTTTGAACGCCGCCTCTGTTCGCCTCTAAACGTGTCACGAAAACTACACCATTTTGGTTGAAATGAGAAACTGCAAGTGAATGTGAGAAACTGTACGTTTACCCTGAAAACAAACGGCTGTAGTAAGTCTCGCTCGCCTCTGGTCCATCTCGTCGGCCAGTTATGCATATCAGTCACCAGCCCATCATTGGCCACTTGCCTTCTCACACTTCTTGTGAAAAGAACTACGACAGACCTCAGTTTCGCATAAATCGCCGAACTACAGGGCACCCCGCTGTATTGCCGTCCGTCTACTAGCGCCCATGACGCAAGACTAAGGTCCTTCTTTGTCCTTTTCAGAAAGAGTGTGAGAGGACAGGCGACTATTCATGGACTGGTGACTGATGTATTCAATTAGCCAATGAGAGGCACCAGGGGCAGATGAGATTTACCACAGACGCTTGACCCCAAGTCAAACTTACAGCCTCTCTTCTAATGTTATTTTTCTGAACTCAATCCTGAAATGGTATAGACCGTTTTTTCTTTGTTTCAGAGTTAGAGCGAATGGTTGGCTCCCCACCTTGCCTCCTGGCCTGCAACCATTTAGGTCATTAGCCCGGTCCTGCTTCTCAGACCTGATCCATCCTCACTGTTACATGACTGATCGTACCGAAATAAAAAGCCTGCGAATTTTTGAAACTAGCTCGTAGTCTTACCTCACAATCTCCACCTCTTAACACAGAACAACAACCATTTCTGACTATCCGTTAGTTGCATTCCCCAGCTTCAGATAAAACGTGGTCATGACGAAAACTGACAAAAAAACAACACCGCGAAGAACTGTCGTATCCCCTTTGACTTATATGGTGAGGCTGCAAGTTAGTTATGAGTGGATCGGTCGTGTCGCTTTTCTTCTTGTACGCATGCTTAGGCTATAACGCATATAAGATTCCAGAATACCTCATTGTCAATAAGGGTCATTCTAGGTAGGGTTGTTCTGCATCCGACCACGGACCCTCAATAGGATCCAGTTAGTCAGCGGTTTACGTGAAAAACATGTTTAAGGTCTACTCATTTGCATTTAGCTAAGTGTTGTCATGCTAATTCCGGTCCTGTAGCCACGTGCTTATAGTGATCTAAAGGTTCCCGATGAGAGATCTTAGTGAGCAGGGTAGAGTGAATCGCTGTCCTTGACGTTTGGAAGGGAAATTCCTTTTTATTGAGAGAGAGAGAGAGAGAAAGCGGATCGGAGTGTTTTGGCAATTGAATGCAATGCGCATAGGTTGCATGAGCGACGCAAACGACCAAAACCAACCTTTTTAATAAACAATTTGACAGATTTAAAGAATTCCGACTAGATCTAGATAGGAAAATTTGATGTCCCCGGTGGGATTTGAACCTGGAGACGAATCTCGTCCTGGCGTTATCCAGAATCCCTTTTGCCCGTGAACTGTCGGATCACCTGCTCCAACACATATGGTACTACTACCGCGACGTGAATGGCGTCCATGTGGTTGGTTCGAATAACTCAGCCGTCAACGGTTTCTCACAATCAAATCCATACATCTACTGCACCGCGATCTACGAGGAGATCAAAACTTTATAAGCAAAAAATAAGTCGAATCGGTTGGCCCACAAAATGAATTTGGGCAGTTATTTGTATTTGTCCTTAAATTTAGTGAGTGACACAAACGAACGTTGTCCTGCTTTTGTGATAATAAATTATCAAGCACAAACCGTTTTTCATTTTGCTTATGTCTCATTCCGCAACTCAGATTTAACTAGCAACCTGTTATTGTTTCACACTCCTGTTCTCAACCCACTGTAGACGGTCGGAGATTTTCAAAACTAAAGGTTGTATCGAAGTGTGCGAATCCATGAATGAAGTAGTGAATAAAAACTATATTGAAACGCAAGTGATAATCTGTCACCGTTGAGACGTTCTAGAATCCCGTAGACGTTATATCCGATAAAATGTGTCAAGGTTAGTTAGCAGAGCAGCTGCTCTACTCGCACTGCCAACTTTCTTTCATTTGCCAAATGAAGCATGATACTTTTTTTGTCTTGGTTTATTGGTTTTCTACGTCAAATATCGTTATTTTCAGACCAGAACATCCCAAAGCAGACTGAGCTACAACATTCCTTCACGTCTTCTATCACTCGTTGTTGAGAAATTGCGATACATATCCTAACATCTGTCACCGAAATCATTCACATAAAAAATCTTGTACGGATGGGTTTTCGTGTCAATCCCCATTGTTCGTGGCGAAATATACTACTAGGGGAATGTGCGAACTTATCTTATCAGAACATGCCGCGGTGGCTAGACATAACAATTTTCCGATGTTTCAACTACCTTGAACAACGTTTCTTAGGATAGTTTTTTAGAATGCGGATAAAATTCTGAAGCGCACTTTTGTTACTGAGTTAAGATCTGTTGTCGATTCTGATGTTCCTCTTTATAATTTTGTCGACATCAAGACGATCACAAGTGCACCCGCTTGAAAGCATGTCCTCGATTCGGAATTGCACCTTACACGTTTAGTGCAAACCGTCGGCAACCGATCGGTCAACAATTTGGACTGCTTTTGCAGGTGTCCTGCTTTTGAAACGTGTGTGGTTGAATTTGAATGACTAGCGCTTCCCGGTGTCGTATGTTCATGGAAAGAAACATACCCGGACCAGCCGTCCACTGACGAGTTCATCGCTTTCAAGCTGGGAGCAGCTGCGAAAGAGCGAAACTCAGTGATAGGCCACAAAATGTTGATCCTCGATAATATCGACGTTTATTTGAAGCCGTAAAATCAAGCCAATCGAATCTCCGTACAAGCTGTCGACATTGACCGTTTGTGTATGGAAGGGGGTGAAATGAGCCTGATCACATCAGAGGAGTCATTTATCCGTAGGGGTTAATTACGCTAGCGGCCCGTGGCCGTGCAAGTCAGTGACGGATGGGTGCAACATCATCGTGTGGTGAAGTTCAACAAACGGTTAAGAGCCTGCCCAGTAGCATAATGACTGAGGCGTTCGACTCAGAATTTTTCGTCTCGGGTTCGCGTCCCTGTTCGGGCGCTGTAAATATGCACTGTTAATGATTCCTAACAAGGATGAAACAGCTGTACGGTGCTTCCATGTTTTCTTGGTGGTCAGTTGAACGATGATATCATATGGTGAATTATCTCATGGAAACACTCAATCTCCTACTGCTAACATGTACCAAATATTATTTAACTGCCTAAAGGTCGTCTTTCACTCAAAAGTACGCTGATGAGCACGTCTCGAAAGCAGTGGTAGCTGTTTTAACCACCCGAATTTGTGGCAGGCGCCTAGCCCTTTGCAGTTGGGTAGCGTCGAACCGGAGACGTGTCGCTGAGACCGGGACATTCAAGTCTCATGACAATAAGCACGGGGTCCACTTTCAAATATTTGTCTCAAGACTGTCGAAACTTGAGCATTTTATTAGAGAGGGCATTCTGTGAGCACCGTGTATGCTTGGTTCCCTGAAACTGCTTTAAGTTAACTAATATAGTCTAAGATATCGAGTTCGATGTTCCTAACTTTTTCCTTGCTTGATCGTTTTCTTTGTTATCGCCAAGATCAGATTAAACCGGTCGATAAATTTCTCATTCGGTTAGGCTGATCAGTAAAAAGCAAAGCCGAAGCCATTTGGAAACAGGGAAAGAAGTGAGTACATGTCTGGAGCAGCCACTCTGGCCTAATTGACTTTCGTGCTCGTTGACACATCTTCCGCTTCCTTTGTTTTCGTCACAGCGAGACTCCACCCTGATGCGATGTGACGGCTTGCTTGCCTGTATCGCCCGACGAGCTATACAGGACGTCTTCTCTCGAGCCGATGCTGCAGTCGTACATGGAAGGTCAACGAGTAAAGGTCTGATGAAGTAGTCTCTGGGTTTTTCAAGTTGGGGGTTGATTGGAGCTGAGAACTCAATCGGAAAATGGGGAGGAAGGATAATTGATCCATTAAGCTACTTCCCGTTGTCTTGCATACAGGTTCTTGTTAGAACTAAACGTTTTGGTTGGGAACCCTAGTTTTTCCCTTGCTTAGTGGCTGGACTCCTTACTGGTAGCCGTCTACTATTCCCCCTGAGTTACACGTTTTCGGAGAATTTCATACTGTATCGGTCATCGCGCGGGATAGTCAGGACCGCGTTCTCCATTCCATCGAGCAGGGAGATTAATGATAAACTTGCTGCTGTTCAGAGTTCCCTCTCTTTTACTCAACCTTTTTTCCCAACCTTCTCTTTCTCGGCTCTGTCTACCCATGTTACCCTTATCGGTAACATGCCCGAAACATGCAACGGCTCATTGTCAAATAGTGTAGCAGGTGGTTTTCACCCTGGTAGCCCAAGTTTTCTCAAGCGTCTTTAGTCTCTGAAACTCAGCGCCTTCTATGATTGTGCTCATTCAGGCTGATCAGCAAGCGTGTTTAGCGCTGACAATGGACTCACCAACTAGTGATGTCTGCTGCGTCAGCGAAGCACAAATTTAGGCTTTGCATAATGTATATCAACCAACTCCACCTAATATCTCATCAAGATTTTTCCGGGTTCATTATGAGATGAAGCAGCCCCAGCTGCGAGTCAGTACGGTGTAGTGATAGTCATGAGTGAAAAGCCTGAATCGATTCTTTTGGACTGGATCCCGTTTACTAGGTGTTAATGTGCCGTAAGGCCGTGGGAGTCAGTTGGCGTAAGAAGGGATAGCTTTGTTAATTGCGACTTGTTTCTCAGATCGACGTACGTCCCAGCAGACTGTAGGGCCGACATACAAAAAGAAAAGTTCCGAAGCGAACTTGTCGCCCTTGTTCAGATGGGCAAAGGCTCTGACTTCATAGTGGTAGCAGGTGATTTCAATGCACAAGTTGGAAGCTTGCTTGGGTGGGCGTTGCTCCTCGCCGACTCAGCGGGGTATGTTTCTCCAATCTTGTGTGGACAATCATTTATACCTATCTGATACGAATTTCCGCCGCAGTTCGCGTTGCATAACGACAGCGTAATCTAACTCAGCAGGTAGTTTGAGTCAGGTTGACCATATCGCAGTGACCTACCGTTGGCGAGGTCCTGTTCAGAACTGCTGATCCTACTTGACCATGTTTGTAGAATCGGACCATGCGTCAGTTTTAGTGCGTTTTTTCCAGCAACTCCATGGTCAGCGTCGTGAACGCAAACCCAGTTAGCCGTAGAACGTCTGTCTGATCTGACCGTTTGCACCAGTTATGAACAGAAACTATTGGACAGCCAAGATCTCCGACGGGCAGTACTGATACCGAGCAGTGGAACCAAATCAAGGAGATGATGCACTTGGCTTCATGTTTCACTTGCATCCCTATACCTACCGTCTATTAAAGGCACTGGATCTCGCAAAAGCCGCCAAGTCCAAAGGCGCAAAGGCGACAGCTCTCAAACTGCGATGAGGTGAATAAGATAGGTCTTAAGAAGGATCATGAAAAATGGTGGGTTAAGATAGCCGGGTAAATGGAAGTAACAGCTGCTTCAGGTAACAGTCAAAGGCTGTTTAAGCTTATGCGCGGCTTCGGATTTCGGTTAGTGAAACCGTATGCGACAGAAATGGAAAGTCCCATAATCCCAGACAGCAACCTCCTGGGAGCATTATACTCTCATGCCTATGCATATACGGTGAAGTTTCAAGTTTATTCGAAACGATTAGAAGTGTTCAACAAAAGTGTCTCACCTCTCCATTCTTGTTCAACTTCTTCATGGACAATGTAATGAAGGATGCTTCAGAAGGTGTTCAGGATGTAGAGGTCGAAATGGCAAATGGAGCGAAGCTATGACCTAAATTACGTAGATAACTCCGTGTGCTAGTTCGAATCTGCAGAAGGAGTGCAGTCTGCAGTAGACGAACTCACGAGGACTGTAGCTCGATTCAGCATGTGCTTTGCACCTTCAAGGTGTAAAGCACCGTTACACGACTGGACGACGTTAGTACCGAACTTGATACTCGATGGTGAAGATCTAACGGCTGTCGGGAGTTTCACCTACCTCGGCAGCCGCTTGGCTGACGATGGCTGCACGATAATAGGAATAGGCACGCGCGTATCTAAGGCTCAAGCGCCACACGCTGGAGTGGGGCACTTGCAACGTCAGTTTGATATTTCACTGAAGTTGTAATGTCTTACCTACTGTACCAAAGTACCTTCAATTCTATTGTAGGGTTGAGATCGGTTTGCTATGATGTGGTTACTAATGCGTGCCTCAGGTTTCCTGTCAACCACAAATGTAAATTCAATAATTGACGAAAACGAAAGAAGCGGAGGATGCCCTAAGAGCCATGACAGTAATGCAGCTCAGAATTGCTACTTTAAACATGCACTTACTGCATTCCATATTTTTAGCTGTCTTCGGCCCGTCATTTTTGTGATCAACCTAACCGAATAAGATAGCATGAATGAAGGGCTTGAACCTAACCAATATTTTGAAGTTATCCGATGGAATCACTAACGGTTCGACAGTAGTTAGATACTCCCCGTGAAATTAATGACAGCGAAGAATAATCTTTCGAGGTCCTTGATTGTTATTTTGAAATTCCTCGTAGCCTCCATGCGCTTTTCTAAAGAATTATCCTACCCTTTATGACGCATACGCATATACCATATCCTATCATCTTGCAAATACACTCGATAACAAATGGAAGTAGATTGGTTAACCATGAAATGTTTTCCTCACAAAGTATGCTTCTTTTGATCGACGCTGACATACGTGCATGTTTTGCGAAACTCGAACAACAAGAATTACGAAATTCTCCGGACACATGAACGACATTTCACAATGGGACCATTGTGCCACAATTTTTGCTGCATCGATTTCGGCTCTTGCTGAAAACTCTGTTTACTGGTGGAACCAGTGGATGGCGAAATTCGTACAATGTAAGCACAGTAGGTGGGGACGGGTCAAGTCTAAAATGTAAAACTATTAATCACATTTTCACTGCGGGCTACGTCATTGGCAGTTGTCGGCGTCAATGTGCGCTGTTTTTTTTCTAGTGTGTCACATCATCATATGGGGAATGTCGATTGTATTGTCAATCCAAGCAGACCTACTTGATTGGCTTGCCTCGTAAATTCACATGATGCTTCAGCCAACCTGTTCCATTTTGGTGGACTTAGAAGAGGAACTAACAACATTGGTAAGTCCAGCGTCCTGAGGCGTTGCATATGCATTTCTGGAATCGAATTTGCATAACTTGGAGATCAGGGCGAAATTGTGTTTGACCGTCTGCTGCTGGAATTGTTGATAATGCGGAGATGGGATAATGTACAAGTGCTTTAACACACGTAAACCACCCAGACATGTTGTTTCCTATACGGGTCAACCAGCTTTGTTGTATCGGTCTCACCAAATAACAAGCAGATATAACTGACCTAATTAGAAGAAATCACGTGACTTGTCAGCTTTCATTCGACGCCCCCCGGTTTTGGGCTACGATATACAAATCCGGTCGATTCAGGTCAAACCAACTGGCACTTATTTTGATTTTCCGATACTTCTTCGTTTTTTTAGCATCCGGTTTCAAGCGAAATTTTTGAACGGTAAGTATCATATTTTGGGGAATTGTTAAATTCACTTCATCTAAAAAAGTAAAAATGTGGCTTAATGGGCCACGTGTAAAAAGTAAGCAAAGATTAGACAATAGAACATTAAAAATTCCTCTTCGGATACGCCACAGGTTTTCCGTTATTTAGTAGTAGCATCCGTCCATTATTTATGGCCCTGTGACCGTGGTTTGGCAGCTCCGACCTACAGTAAAATAAACACATCACTGACCCAATTATATTCCACTTGGTGACATCACGTGAATTGTCGGGGCTGTTCTTTTGAACTGGTGTCCTAGCTGCAGTCACGTGCTTCTTCAACCAGAATAAAAGACACGCACCGGGAATTTCGTACATTTTAGTGGAACAATTTCACATTATCTTTAAAAAATTTCAAAATGATGTTTCTACAACAACAATGAAAAATATCAAGTTGAATCCATCACACCGGTAGGCTTCAAGGTGTGCACAGGTAGTTGTAGGGAAGCGTAAAGACTCAACTGTTCCCTCTAAAAATAGGAACAACCTATTACATGAATGAGGAACAAGTCAATGAAATTGGATTTCAAATCTGACCGCTGGATGTGCCGGGAATGCATATAACCCTGGGCACATGGTGGTTTGACCTGCTAAAATTCTGGCCCACTTTTCTGAGTTACGTTAAGTGCAGTTTTTATGCCATTGTTTGCACCCTTTGTAATGTTCGGTTATTTGTAATCGGGAAGGTGCAGATGGAAGCTCTGTGAGGTGTGTGGTTTATAGTTAGTTCCCTTTAGGATTTGGACTTGTATAAAACAAAAGTCTTTGGCGTTGCCAAGGCACAACGTCTCTTTTATTTCCTTGGCGCACTTGTGTTTGGCAGAAAATATTTGTCTACGTTGCTACGCTTGATCGACTGCCTCTCGGACCACACCTTAAAAATTTTCCGGACATATCATTTTTTCAGTAGTGTGGTTGGTTCAAATGTTTTTTTTTCAATTATGCCTCGTTCCACAACGTTCATTTCGATGTCATTTGAAAAGACCTCGTTCGAAGCAGTTAAATGATGTTGAAACAACTTTCGTAAGATATTTCCTGCTGCACTTATGAGGGATGCGGTTTGTACAGGCAGCTTGTCCTTCTGTTCGAGAGAGTTTCTCCGTCGCTCCGCCCTAATTTGTCGATTCCAATCTTTGACGCATTTATCCTTCCTCCCATCGCACCTTTCCTCCCCCGTGTGTAGTAATTCGTTTTTTTTATTGTTCACGGCTGTGTAGCATCTCCAATAGACAATACGTTTAGTTTAAAATCAAGTTGGCCTAATGTACTTTCAAACGACTTGTATTAGCTCATTGTGCCGAGTTCCACCCGCAGGATTGTGAGTCACGAAGTTGCCTTCTAGTGTGTACACGTTTGTGATTAACCTGAGGACATCCACGATCGCTTTGGTCAACACGGAATATCAAACTGAACACCGAAGGAAAGAATGACACTCAGTTGGTCAATTTTACTAGCCGTATGAATTTCCTTTAGGATATTTCTTGAATGAGGTATTGTGCATTTATTTTTACGTCCATCCTTTCCAGTGTAATCTCCGTCGATCCAGGTAATGTCAAGGAAGAACTGTAGCATAATTATGAGCACCGGTTTTCATACAACATAGTTTTAACCACGATTTGCTGTTGAAAAGAGCTACGCTGTACAGTTGTGAACAGACAAAACCAGGGTGAGGATTGACGTGAGCGAATGCAAATGATCACACATCGATGAGAAACGATGAGACGTAGCTGAGCTACAACGAGGAAAGGTTGAGTAACGACGGAATAACCTACGGTGTTAAAAGAATAGTCACCGATAGATTCACCTCATACCTCCCCGTGCTCTCTTCTTCCGCCCTCGGAACACGTTCATTCATACGGACTGCATCTTATTATTATCAGTGGTGGCTTGCCTCTATTGGATATCTCCGCTGGGACTTTTCCATGGCAGTTCACTCATGTTGTCTCCAGCCTATCCGACTGGTTGGATCAATATCGATGGTCCAAGCTTTTCCAGTTGCTCTATTTGTTTGAACTACAACGTCGATTGACCCTAAGGTCAGCTAATTCCCCCGAAAGATTTGGCCTCGACCCGGTCTTGTGTGCATGTTCTCAAGGTAGTCCTCTGAACGGATGTTGTCAAGCCCGATGGCATGCAATTCGAGCCCCACGATGGATGCGTCCGTTTTTGTACTTGTTCTGGCTAATCGGAACCGTATTTGGTCAAGCTTTAGTAAGTAAACGTTTTCTTTTCTCTTCGCCTTCGTTAACACATTTCTGCTATTGAAAATGACAAAATCGATAGACTTAATTGATCCAAACAGCTTAAATTTGACACCAAGTGACGGGAATACATTTTATTTGTCCCATCCCTTAGTTTCATTGCGCCCATTCTGAGGGTCTCAGATTTAGGTTAAGACCGAGAACTCGAATACAAACATGACTGAAATGCGAGAGTGCGCTCACTACTGTTTCGATCTTTCAAGAAGACAACGATATGCACAAAAAATGTTCCTCACACTCATTCCGCCTAACCTGTTCTCCTGGTTATTCTTTCGTCCTATAGTCTGACTTCATGCAAGTATACTGTATAAATTAAAAAGAAGTTTCGAATCCCCAAACTCATTATCAGTTTTGTTTGATCGCTGATTCCGGCTGCAATCTGACGAAATCGCATATAGATCATACCTTCGTTTGCCATCGTTTTGCAATTATTTCTTGGGCTACGAGAGCCTCTGGTGCTATTCCCGCTGACAACTGTTCAGCTTGATTCCATTGTTTCTCAACTGTGTACTACTTTTCTCATCCAAATTGGTTGTTAAGTTGAACCTCATCAAGGGTAGCATGGTTCCAAACGACGAACCTTTTTCCTCCTCAGCCCTGTTTTCTTATTGTAAATATTTCCCAACCCCGATGGTCAGTGCAGAAGATTTCGATCGGGGAACAGTGTGATTCGTGAAGCTGTAGTATGATACAACAAACCTAAGAAACGACGGAGAAGCGTATAGTCCTTCCTTGAGCGAATATTGGCTTAGAAAACAATCGACTAAAAATTACTATAGATGAAGAAAGACTCGGGGATTTCGCCTACATTAATTGAAAATAAATTTTTTGTCCAGCATTGCGACATCTGCACGGATCGATCGGCCAACTAGAAAAGCAGCATTGGGAAAGTCAATAATCGCCATCGAGTCAAGTGACATTCCGGAAGTGAAAATCAGACAGACAAACCAATGTTAGCAGTTTTTTAACCAAATAACGATTTTTGTAACTCCGGGGTAGGACAAATAACCGAAACCATCCAATCAGAAAAGGCGGTTCGAAAAGTTGATTAAATCGAAGTCAAGCAAGGGACTTTGTTTTGAATCGGTTCCGTTTCTTTCTTGAAGGTGAGAGATCAAACTTCCTACTTCCTGTTGTACTTAACTGTCTCCAACCAACAGAAGGGACGAATCTAGTTAACCCTTATCCGAAAGTCCAACCTGCCCCAGTCGGTGAAATACAATAATCGAAGTTCGAAAATCTCGTCACATCATGAACATCCTGTAGAATCATCAGGTCAACCGTAAGCTTTATGTATCCGAATGGGGGAGTTGTTAGCTTTTTACATCGTTTGCGTGAATTTAGAATCACAATATCGAGAATACGAAAATGTAATTTGAAAAGGATCTACATTCAGCGAACCAAACAGTTCCGTATTTCTGCAAACAATTTCATATGATCAACCAGCAGACAAGCAACTTATGATAAAATGGAGTTACGGTAAGCAGAAGTATGTCCGAATTGGAATTTGCGACTCGAGGCATGTTGAAGATATTAATACAAGTTTTATAAATTCATTGTGCAGGAGACTCTGAATGTCTGAAAGTGTTTTGGATGTGAAATTTCGCTATCTGTCAGCCAATCACCGGACACCCTAATAGTGAAGCAAGAGAATGAGGTTGTATCTGAGCTACTAATAGTGATTACGTAAGTGGGATCCTGTATGCGCGTTTCGGAGACAGCGTGCATCTACTTTATAATTCTCAAGAGTTCTGGCTAGGGCAGCTTGTCTTATTTGGTTTAGGGTTCGGACACTAAAGGGAGCCAAGTGAATTGAATACTTAAGCTATTTGCTGCTCTTCCATTAATGCTAACATCGGAAAACTATCAAGCCCGCACTTTTTTGAAGCTTGTTAGGCGACCTCTATTTCGGAAGAACGAAAGTTGGCAATGTTTCTTGCAAAAAGAGTGTTTAATGGATTTGGAAGAGCGAGGCTTCTCGGTTGCCAACGCGGCAGAAAGCCTGTGATAATGGAAGACACACGATCCGGTTCGGTACGCATTCATCGCATAAGTGTATTCAATCTACCATAGACCGTATCCGGTGGATTCTTCATGCTCGGAAACAGGAAAACCTGTAGGTGTTTTTTGTGACTGAATTTGTTTCTTTTTATTTTGCCATTCTGTGACATTGTAATCAGAAAATAGTGCTTGTAGGCAGGGTTAATTTTTGAAAGAACTAGGCCAAATCCTCTCAGTTCCATTTTGACAGGCATGGGATAAGCTTAAAAGTAGATACTATTCCCAAATTAGGAAGACCAGGCAATACTTGCACGTAAGCAATCACATTGTCGTTACGTTGTTGCATCACGTTTCCGCATTCCACCTCTTGTATGGGTTTTTTCGTTTTCTTGTCAAAAAGAACGTGAATGTTTTATGTTAGCCTAAACAAATAGGATGAATAATGTGGAAATGTTCATATGCTCATAATCTCATTTAAAATTAGGTTAGACCATTCATCAGTAAATCGTGTTTCATTAAACCCCGTGTACTCAGGACCAGGTGGCCGCCACTCCTGTGCTTTGTGCTGTGGATGATAGTTTAAACACATGGAAATTGGCCGAGACAGACCCACGCAGGCGGATCTCTTATTCGATGCGCTCCGTCGTTTACGTGCATCAGTGCCGTCCACGAAGTACACTGCTCACACGTCATTGGGAGGCGCCCTATCTTCTGCGATCCTCATGTGCTCTGTGGGAGGCCACACAAGCTGCTCTCTCCCCGTATCTTCGCGAACAATTCATCTGATCCGAGGTCTTTTATCCGGTCTCTAAAGTACGATTGCATCGCGGGTCTAAATTGCCTCGTGAATAATAACCAGCCATGAAGGGTTTTCATCCCCGGAATATTCTGATCCATCAGAAGACGTTTTTCAATGCTGTCCCTCCTCATGCATTCAAGGCCATCTAGTGACGATCACAATCTCGTACTGTTTCGAATAGGATCAATATGACAGTTATCTGATTCCGTCTTTTTGATTTCTTCCCTCTCTCTATCTGCGTCAACGCGTTTATTGCTTGTAAATATTATTTTGCATGCCGAACTTCCTGAGAAAGAGTAGAAATAAAATACTAAATGTGATCCCGGCTCTGCTGCTGATTTCAGATGGGGAGACAGGATTCTCGGACTGTTCAATCGGAGAGTTATCTTGACCGAAGTTTAGTCCATTGAAGTCGTTTTCGTCTTTTGTTTGCCTAGTTTTCGGCGTTTCTAATGAATGTTTTATTGGTCTGACCTTGAAACTGATTAGTTCACAATTTACAAAGGCACAACGGGATCCACTTCGATTGTAAAAGTTCGTGAAGTCGAGGAAGGTTAAAAATTTTCCTTTCATCAACTTATTGTTGATCAAACATATCGTTGGTAGCTTAAAAAACCACATCCTTGATCCCCCGGTTGGTAGCAAGCATAAAGTACTTCAGCTGGTAATGAGACTTGAACTAAATGCAAGCCCGTTTAGGGATCGCGAGACCTAATAGTCTCATCGTGCATCTGAGACGGAATATGCTACCAGTATGGGGTATTCCCGCAAGCTCTTTCGTTTCACCCGAGCCAGCGGTAGGAAAGCATAAGGTGTGAGGAAAACGATCTGTGAAACTGCAGCGTCGCCCAATGGACACTCTGGGGAGGGAGACGCGTAAGAACATTCCAACTCTAGGATGTCACAGAACACCGAGCTCTGATGAACTCTCATTAGCTTAATTCAAAGATGGTGCAATGGAGCTTCGATATCTGGTAATCCGATCAAGCCCTCTCGTTGGAGGAATCGATTGTTGTTTCCATCTTTAGGAAAAGGTCCAATAGTGACGGCACTAATCACAGAGTTACTGGCCTGATCCTGGCAGCGTCAGAGCTGGTGGCGCCATACTTCCTTGATTGTACTTCAATGAGCAAGCTGTGAGCTTCCATAGTTCATTTGATTGTGTAACTGTCGATGCTGGCTGACACGCTTATTGGGCTTCGGATCACGTTGGTTTTTCTGTTCCTGTGATTTTCAATTTGGTGATGCAACTCTTTCGAAGATTGCTATCCCTGTGCACGCTACAATACAACACGGGTGAAGAGCAACCTTGAGAAGAGTAGGTTGCGTTTCGCGCTAGTCGGATGCATCGACCAGATCTTCATCCTCCAACGGTTTTTAGAGCACCTTTTTATTTTCATAAAACCAACGACCATTGTGTTCTTAGAAATTCGTAAAACCTTTGACTTCATTGATAGGTCTGCCCTATGGCGCTGTTTGCTGAGGATTGAAGTATCTGAGAGATAACTGTGGATACTATCATATCTCAGGTCAGATTAGGGCTTGTGGTTTGTTTTTGCTACCTTTTATCGCCTCGAGCGAAGTGTGGTAAGGCTTTCCTCTATCCTCGTTTCTTTTCAACTTCATTAAGGATGTTGAACACAATGCTTTATCTGGTCTGACAGAAGTTAAAGTTGAACTCACCACAGAAGACAGAATTATTTTGCTTAGAATATGCCAGTGACAATGCGCAGAGAATTCGACACGTTTTGTATCGCTTGATAATTGACATAACAATCTGATGGCATGTACTTTGCACCACCAAAGTACAAACTACCTCTCAGAGACTGACAGAAGCCTGCATTCACTTTTTGTTATATGCAGTTGGAGGTGGTCAATAGCTTTAAATACCTGGGACGTTTGACCGCAGCCGTTGAAAATACTAGAATTTAGATTGCTTCACAAATGGCGAGAGCCAGAACAACTTTCGCGAATCTGTGGCACTGCCAGTACTCGGGTTTTCCTCAAAGGAAGGTTACACATGTCCACAATTAGTAGTGAGCTTTGAGGTTTCGAGATCTGGTACCTCTGCGTTGATGATTCTCGGCGGCTTTTTGCATTAGACCAACGATGTTTCGGAAGCAAGGCTGGGGTTTGGTGAAAAAATTCAGTGACCAGTGACATGATGGGTCAGTGTGTGCTGGATGCAGACAGTTGTGCTCTAACCGTGTAACCGCAGTACGTCGCCCCCACTGGTTTCGATGAGTTCTGCTTATGCGTGTCCATTATCTACCTTTTCTTGCCGGTTTTGCAAGTGTTAGACAAGTGTAGAAAAGCGATGTGACTGTCGGGCTATGACAGAATGGGGGTATAAGTTAGCTTCGGCTTTGATATCGTCTGATATTTCCCGCTTTCCTCGTTTGGGGCCTGAGCGATGAGGATTGTCGTCGGTTAGAGCCGTTAAGAGATATGACTAGGAATAGAACTCAATGACGTAAATACTGTATGGTCTGTCCATTGACCTCCATTTTTTCATAAATCAATGAAAAATAGATAAAAGCTAAGGAAATATGTAAAGTAACAGCACAAAATTTTGTCTGAAATCATTCCGAGCCGCGTGAAGTGTTGATGACCAATAGTAAGGACAATTTACAGGATTCGTAGCTTTGGTCTTTCAGTAAGTCCAACTTGCAACAGCTAGCTTCCCGAGGAATCCTACTGTCCTGCGGCAACGAAATTTTTCATACTAAACCGTCCGTGATCTTTTGTGGTTCTCGTCTTTCAATCAATTAACACAATCCATTCTGGCATTCGGAGCGCTTTAGGTTACCCCGGCGACATCATCGCGAGCCTCACACTTGAAGATGTGGTCACCATGCGGACGCTTGAGTGTGGTAACTGGGTGAGCGTGAAATTAATCTACGGAACAAGGAACACGTAAGTGTGATCAATCAAAGAACCCACACAACCAGACATACAAGAAATAGTTCCAGAAATGCTCTTAACTCATCCACAAAAACAATTGCAAACACCGCAGTTGTATTGTTATTTATAATAATGACCTTGTACTCCCCTTCGAGCTATGGGAGTGATGCACAGACATATGCGGAACAAAATATGGTACTATTATTGTAAACAGTGGTGCGATAAGTTAAAAATACATACCTCAACAGTGGCCGAACAGCGGGGGCAAATAACGGGACTGACCCAGACAGTTTGATAAACTTGGGCGTTAAGGTCACGCTGATGCAGTAAAACAAACTGGCGGATCAATAGGGTTCGATAATGAGAACCAGGAATTAAGGCATTACTAGAAAAGGTTAACGTGAATTGGATAGAAAAATGTGGGAACAATGGTGTCAGTGAATGGGTTTTCACACATACGTGTCCGATGGACGTTACACCAGGACAGCACACGCACATGCTCCGCTGCTAGTGAGATATATAAGACTTACAACAGTACGCTTGCATACCCCCTGCCACCTATTGTATCCCTTCAAATAGACACCATTTCTGCAACTCGCCTAGTACAATTCCGTGAAAAGAAACAACGGATTATGTAACGATAGTAGATTTGTATTCTATTCCAGCAAAAATAGGATCACTATGTGTCCATGATTCAGATTGAATTTAGAAAAAGTAATATTGAAATAATGGACTGTAAAGTGAATGTGAGAAAATAAGTAAGTCTCTCTCGCCCATGGTGCATCTAAGTGGGCAATTATGTACATCAGTCACCAGTCAAGTATTAGTTACTCGTCTTCGCACACTTCTTGTGAAAAGAATGAAAACAGTTTCACAGGGTTTGTTTAACTATACAACACCACACTCCATTGACTTCCGTCCACTAGCGCGCACAATTCAAGATTGAGGTCTGGCTTAGATCTTTTCACGGGGAATGTAAGAAGACAGCGAATCATGGACTGGTGTGCTTAATTTACCGATGTAATGCACTAGGGCCGAGCGGGATTCACGACAGATGCCTGTCCTCAAACTAAACTCACAGTTTCGAATTTTATTGTTATTTTTCCAAATTCAAAGATGAAATGGTGGTCAATCGGATAAAATCATGGCGTTCGGACAAGATAGTCACGGGTTCGAATCCTCCCACCGCCGGTCAAATACCCCACTCGGCAGCCGTCTGCTAGCTGCGGCTCCCTTCCTAAAACATGATGCGTACTTTTGTTTCAGTAATAAAGGAATTAAAAAGATTGCAAAAAAAGGAACCAGAAGTTCCGATATGTCCTTCGGTTCGCGTTTCTTTGAGTCATATATGCTAGATTGTCTGGTGATTTTACGTCTCACTTGTTCTTTTAAGGAATGCTACCGCATGATCTCGAGTCGATTGGCCACATAAGTGGTGCACCGTGTTATCGCCACTGATGCAGCATAGAACAATCATAGAATCCATTTAGGACCAAGTTATAGAAAATTTGGAAGCACTTCTACGATTGAAAATAATTGTGATAATCCCCTATCCGATTAGATTTGTACTTCATAATATTCTGAAATTTCCGGGAATTTTAGGGGCAGACCATAGCATCAACAAGTGCCACAAACTTATTTGCAGTTTCCTCATATTAAGTCCAGTTGTACGTCGAATAATGAATAGCTAAGTATATGATCGTGGCTGCCATAGTAAACTTATGTGAATACGAAAACTGAGGACCTACTAGGATGCGTAAATATCGCCAACTTACCAGGAAGAACCCTAGGATTTATTCCAGTTTATATTAGTATGTGGTAACTGACTAGTTTTCCATGAGATAATTCATCGTTCAATTGACCACCAAGAAAACATGGAAGCACCGTACAGCTGTTTCATCCTTGTTGGGAATCATCAGCAGTGCATATTTACAGCGCCCGAACAGGGACGCGAACCCGAGACGAAAGAATCTGAGTCGAACGACTTAGCCATTACGCTACCGGGCAGGCTTTGAACGGTTTGTTCAACTTCACCACACGATGATGTTGCACCTATCCGTCACTGATTTGCACGGTTACTGTCCGCTAGCTCACAGCGATCGACCCCTACTGATAGATGACTTCTGTGCAGGTAGCTTAAGTACGATGAGGGCTTTGGGCATGACTTACAGAGCTTGGCTACTTGGTATGTGTTAGTAGTAGGATATTGAATGCTAAGGCGCTCGATTCGAAACTCGTCCGTCTCGGGTTTGCGTCCCAGTTCGGGCGCTGTAAATAAGCACTGCTGATGATTCCTAACAAGAATGAAATAGATGTACAGTGCTTCCATGGTTTCTTGATGGTGAGTTGATCGATGGTACCACGTGGTGAACTATTTCATTAAAGCATTCAATCTTCTACGACCAACACGACTGATTTTTTCGATAACGGTCGTTCTTTTATCCGTTATGCTATCCGCGGTCATTCTTTTAAGCGCAGACCGGGGCTGTTCCTCTAGCAATTCACGGACTGTGTTTATTCAAGTCTGGTGGTAATCCCTAATCCCCGATAACAAAATTTTCAATGGTAGAAAATCCCAATTTGCAGTAAAGCAGAATTTGGTGTTAAAATCGTTTGGATGCCGCAGGGTGATTTCTTATGTTTTCGCGACAGTCAACCAATGAGATAACAAAAATTTAGGTATTTTGGTATCAAATATAGGGGAGCAGAATCAGACGGTATGTTCTTGCAGACTTTAAGTTTGTTATATCGGGCAATGCGTGAAAGGATGGCAGTTTAATCGATATTGCGCCTGACTCCGATGGGGCTGTCTTATTGTTTATCAGCAGTTGCACCATGATGGACCATACTGAACAAATTGTGGTCAGTTTAAACGAAACAATCTCTGTGATGTAGTTCCAATCTCGCTGCAATATACCTAAGAGTTCACAGGAAAATGTTTGAAAACGTGAAGAAAACGGCTATGGCTCCAATTTTGAGTTTTGATCGTTCGAACTTTTGCTAGGCCTCAGTCCTTTCACATAGTACTTCCTAGGGAGTTTTAATAAACGACATATATGAAAATCTGGGTGTACGTTGCTCTAATAAGACGAAGTAGAGTTTGACCGTGGCGGCTGATTGAGGATAGCAAATTTCCCAGCTATTCTACAGACTTTCCTATCAGTTATAAGCTTGGATAGTCCCTTGGTCGCATGCGATTAACGTTTAGAAATCATGATCTGCAGCTCAGTTGTCTTAGACGTTTCTGGAATACTCAGAAACCATTAAGACTAATCTCGCAAGGTGTGTGTCACATTTGAACGGAAAATTATCACAAACTTCACAATAACAAGCCTGTAGATGTGAATAGCTCCCACGTTATGCAACATCCCTTTTTTCATGGTCAATTTTTATTGTGTTGAATCTCCCGGGCGAACGCCTTCTTGCTTCCAGTTCACTAGCGGAAATATGATGACCGTCTGCTTCTTAAAGTAAATCTGTTCTACAATATTACCCTCCTCTTAACACAGGCTTGAGCTTAAGTGTATTTGTGATTCAAGTGACTTGCCTACTTTTCACTTCCCCGACGAACAAACTGATTCCAGTCTATTCCCTTTGGAATTTCTCGCTGCTGAAGATTTGAGTGGGGACGATAGAATAGTGGGAGATTTAGCTGTTAGATCACAATGGATTCCGACCATTTTTAGTAACCGACAAAAATTTCACTGGTGAAAACGGAATTTCGGTTTTTCATCCTGTATCCATTAACAATGATCGGGCTGCATGTCGTGATTCAAGACATTCATTTTCACCTCGCAAACAGCCACAGGAAACTAACCGATCAGAGCGGATGCATCAAAGCAAACCTGAGTTACTCGAGACCAACGTTTATCTACTACCCTGTTATCATCCGGCAATGATTCATTCACTTACACTTACACCTGATTCACTCTGTTTCAGACGTATATTGTCTTCTCACTCCTGTTGGCTTTCCCAAATTTTTTGCTTTTAGTGAGAGGTGTAATGAATCAGTATAGCTGAAACGTCGATATTACTGGCCTATTGTGATATGTTCCCTTATGATCATTGGACGTGCAATTTGCAACCGCACATAATTCCCACAATTCCTTTCACGTCTGTCGGGCTGATCCTCACTCCAGGTTCATTCTAGCCAAGGTTTATTCGATAAGGCTTTTAGAGCATACTTTGCCGGTAAGCAGTTTATGTATGGATCGCATAAGGGTGGTGTGCTTCCGGGGAAATTTTATTCATCCACCAGCATGCGAAACATACTACTGAGAAGAAAAACTAATACTTTCGGGCCTTTTGCCACCGTTTTGAAGGTTATCCTTGCCTGACGGACGAAAATTCTCCGACGGTCACCGTGTGATCCTTAAATGGACCTTTCATCCATTCACACTCCTGACGATTCAAATGAGATTCTAGTGAGATGCTCATTTATGTCCAACAGTAGTACTAAAAAGGTACCCCAAAGTGGGAAATATCGGGTATTGAAAAACTATTCAGCTGACTCTACGATTTTGAACATTGTGGTCACTTTTACCGTATATAAAATCTTGCCCTTATGTTTCTTCTAACACTACAAAGAAATATCCACACGACCAAAACTATAGACAACCGACTAACGCGACTGGGCTTGGCAATGCATAATGCACGTCTATGCTGATCACGATTCGGACAGGTTAACTGCAGGGTCTGATCTAAACTACAATCAAAGGCTGGTAAATGACGGATAAGCTTGTAGTCTTAAAAGGTGTTGCTCTTTCCGCTTATTACTTGTTCCCACCAGCATAGCCAGCTTCATTATATATTTCTGTTGACGAACCTCGGTCAAATTCGTCTACAAATCCCCTAATGAATCAAGCGTGCGGTAGATTTTCAACCTAATAAAAGCGGAAATCCAACGCATCGACATGACGTTTACCAGCCAACTCTTGAGTGATAACAACAATTGATTTCTATAGCAAGGCATTCGACTGTTGTGTGGGTCGAAGAAAAATGTGAAAACTGCGGATGTCGACAATATCAATCATGCTTTCACCAATCCTTCCACTACCCCAGTCATATTTGGTCAGGGTGATGATGTGACAGTTACAAGTTTTTCTAGAAAAGAAGTGCTCGACCTTCTGTGCACCACTAAAATTACCACAGGGGTTGGTCCTGACCGTCTGTCCTCAGCTCTTTCAAGGTATGGTGCTGTGGCCCTGACGGATGCATTCATCGCTCTGATTAACCCATCATTAATTCTCGTCTTCTATTCCTGACTGTTGGAGACCCGTCACTATTATACCCATCCCTGAATCTAACAGTTCTACTGGTTTGGCAAAACGTTTTCACCCCATCGCTTTAACATCTTCTGGTCTTAAACTGACGGAGCGTGCTATACTTAAGCGCCTGTATTCTTCTATCTATCCCCCTAACGACCCATTCCAGTTTGCCTATAAATCTAACAGGTCCACTTTGGGCGCTGTCGCCTCCCTCATTCACCATATTTGTAAGCCCTCAAACGCATCGATGAAATCTGTGCGTAGCACCTTTCTAGACTATTCTTCGGCATTTGATTCGGTCCCACGGTCTCTTCTACCTCACAAACTGGAAACATTTGGTTGTCTCAGTTCTTTATTAGCATGGTTGTCTGATTACTTTACTAACCGAACCCAGTGCACACGAATGGACGGTAAAGTTTCGAAACCGTTGGTTAACAACTCAGGAGTGCTTCACAGTGCTCTTCTCTCACCGTTTCTTTTCTCTACTTACATCAGAGACTTATCAACCAGCTCAACCTGTCATCTGCTTAAGTATGCTGATGCCGTTACACTCTCTCAAGCTGTTTCGAGCAACGATGACTTTTAAAGTCTTTCCAATAACTTTTATCTGCGATTTCTCTGCACAAGCTGGTTTAAGTCTCAACACATCTAAATGTTTCGAATGTCTGTCCTCTCTTTCGGTTAGCCTACCCATCCGGAACGTCTTCCATCAACTCAAAAACTCTTACCAGGCTTGATTCTGTGAAATATCTAGGAACTACTATTGATAAAAATCTGATGTGAACTTCTCACATTTCCACCTGTGTGAAGACTCTCCGACGGTTGTCATTTGAAATCAGGAAGCTTCGGCACTACAAGGTGAAACAAAGCACCATTTCCCGATTTGTAAATCGATGTTTTCATTCCTTCTTTACTGCTCACCTGTTATTTTTCCAGGTGTACTTAAAAAACTTTAAAAGTCTTCGCCGGGGACTATCAATTATTAGCCG
The DNA here is from genome assembly GCA_008360955.1 of Fasciolopsis buskii. Classification (NCBI taxonomy): domain Eukaryota; kingdom Metazoa; phylum Platyhelminthes; class Trematoda; order Plagiorchiida; family Fasciolidae; genus Fasciolopsis; species Fasciolopsis buskii. The sequence continues at coordinate 112,852 of LUCM01008144.1, read as the reverse complement.
TGTATTCTTCGTACCACTAACTGAATTGTTCTTAAATGTACATGATCAACACTTAGCAGCATGTGAGAAATTGGCGCACAAAATACTTCCTGATCCCACGCATCTTCTGCACAATTATCTTTCAATGTGCTGCTCCCATATTTCAACACCATCCAATTTCCGTTCCATATCCTCTAGAATCAATATCTATATGAACTCCACTGTCTCATATTTAGCAAGAATTTTGACAAACCCTGACCTTGTTTCAGCCGAATTCCTGAACAACCTATCATACTGTGCTCAAATCATTCCTCGATACGTTTTTTTATTTTTACGAGGGGATGAGTGTAGAATTTTCTTATTTTTCCTCGCGTTTTTTGGGTGGAATGCGACATTTTTTGTGCACAAATGTCTATGCGATACAAGGCACCATGACCCCACATATTCAGCTGAGCATTACATGTGCATGCGCGACAGGCAAATACATGTCTCTGCCGATAGGTGAATTACGACTGTGAATGCACGCCAAATGCGTCACTTGTAGTTGCACTTTCCGACCAGCTTGTGCACTAATCTAAAAGGGATTGGTTTAATCACACCGTCTGTTGTTAGCATATAATCGGATTTCTGATCTGATTGAAAATCCCTATCCATTGACAGTTTGGTAAGTCTAAAATTACGCCACCGAACGATCAATGGAGCCGATTCTGTTCACTTGACCCTGACCTCTCTGTAGGACAGAGATTCACACGGTAACGATTTCGTGAAATAACTACTTCCACGTACCAAACGATTCGAGCATTTGATCAAACGTTTCAGACACAAGCAAGCAAAGGGAAACCAAAGAAAACAACTCTAGTGCTTAGAACAATCATAACACTTGCACTTCAATTAAATTCATCGTTCTAGATTATCGATTTGTCTACCCCAGACTAACCACACCCCGAGTGTGAAGCAAGCTGTCTGTGCCTTGCATAAGGTCCGAGGTCAACAATCTCGGCTGGCAAATTCGCGTGTCTGAAGCGCAGCTGAAGCTGTCGTTTTACTTCTTCACAGTCCTCCACTGTGCGTTCAAAAACACTGTGGTCGCTTTTCAAATCCCCTCACCCACTCCTCACCCCAATCCAAACTTTAGCCCATACAATAATTAGCACAACACTGCTTTGTATCGGGAAAAGGAATGAGATGTTCGCTCTATTTCGGCCTTATATCTTCAGTCGATTCTGTCTCACGACCGCTAACTCCAATTCCTACTAAGTCTAGTGAGAGGAACAAAGTTGACCGGACAAAAGGTTTGTTTATTATTCAAAATCGAATTGCTTAGACTAATCTCCAATGGTCAACGATCACAGTTCAATTCTTCTGCTGGTAGATTTGGTCTGGCTTCGTTTATCAGCTGATCCAGTCCTAATTTATTATGGTGGAATGGCATGTGTGAGAGTCACTGAAAAACAGTTTTCTCAACTTCCTAAGTGGGAATTTTCAAAAACAAGCAAAATAAATTTGTGACTCTTATGGTATGGATAAGCAATCAAGAATGTTAGTAGGAGGAGATTGATTTTTCCACCGCGTGCAATAGTTCGCCACGTGACATCATCGCTCAACTCACCAGTAAGAAACCACGGCAAAGCTGTACAGCTGTTCCATCCTTGTTAGGAAACATCAGCAGTGCTTATCCACCGCGCTCGAATTGATACACAAACCAGGGACGAATAGTGCTTCCGTGGTTTCCTAATGGTGAATTAAGGGATGATATCACGTGGTGAACTATTTCATGTGGAAAAAAATTAAAATACGTTTTGGAATTGTTCAAATGACTCTGTACGTAAGTGCTTAGTAATCTCATACCAAACGTGAACAGCAATATCATGAGTAAAGTAAGTTCGCCGGGAAAATCTTATTTTAATGGGTAATTCTTATTCGGTTCGTCTAAGCAGGATAACTCCTCTGCATCTTCCTGTAGAGTATCATCTAATCACTGTTCCGAATCTTGCTTCTCGGTGAGCCAATCCTATCCTTAGATCGCTATCGTCCGTCTCCACTAGATTAAATGAAAACAACCAAACTCAACCGGCACGTGGAGTTTTTACTCATTGATTGAAATCGCCACATATTTATAGGTTCCTTTGCTTGCGTTAGTGCACTTGTGTGGTTGCCATTATTACATCGGTTGTCCGAGTCGTGCTTTAGTTGGTCCATCTTGCTCAATGCATTCCACTTGATTTAGTTCATGGCGTTTTTTTGCCCAACCCAGACCGCTCATCCTGAATGGTTGGCCCAGCTCATGATATGGCCTTCTCAGTTTGCACATTCGCACTCTTGTCTTCGGATCACGCCACTATGCCGGCAGGCCGCTGGTAGCCACTAATCTGATCTTGCTTTTTGCACTTGGTCGGTGTCAGGCAAGATCGGGTAAGATCCACGCCGTGCATTGATCATAACCTGTCTGGCACGATCCAGCGTCGCGCAACCACTGATAACCAATGATCTAGGCGCAATACCAATTACAGTATCATTGTCTCACACTTTCTACACTTTTACAAAGTTTTGTGAGCTCTGAGCTCAGCGTTTAGATCATCATCACCCTAGGTGACAACATTAGTCTCCTCGGCTTCGGGTGAGACACTTTCCGGCGGTGGCCAAGCGGATAAGGTCGTGGCGTTTGGACACGAATGTCGCGGGTTCCAATCCATCCAACTGGCAGCCCTCTGCTGACCGCAGCCTGTAGCGGAACTTGGATTTGTTCCTCCAGATAGCTTGTTTAACCGAACCTTGACCACCAAGCGCGGTCGCCACTTGTGCGTTGCTCACGCACGTACCGCTCGCACGCTCCCGTCCAAAGATACTCAGCCTGCTGCCGCTTTCGATTGTCTTTTCCTTGTGCCGATCGAGTCTCAGGGTTGCCAGTATTGCAATCGTATCGAGCCGAGTAAGAGTGACGCACGAGTGGTCACAAAGGTTAAGGGCAAGCAAACGTAATACGAGATTCGCAGTAGGACAATCCTTTCTACAAGCCCTCTTCCTGAAAAGTGATGTACATTGTTATTTCATTAATGAAGAGAATAAAAGATAAAGGATGGAAAGGATTATGCATGGTCGATGAAGTGAGATATTTTCTTACCTCGGGTGACATTACCGATGTGGTACCGGCCTCTGCTGCTTTGCACTTGTAACTACGTCCCTTCATACCCTTTTACCCTGACTATAAAACAATTACCGTGGTTCCATTGGACACTATATGAAAATGTAACGTAGTAATCCTGCAGTGGATGACAAGACCTAGTTTCGGTTTTCATCTTTACAGTTAATTGGTAGATCTGATTAGCTCTCGTGTTTGGCCATGAGATCTCTCCACTTTTTCACATGCATCGAGGTCGTTTCAGCAGGCACATTCCTTTCGACCTCTGACCACAACAAATGTTCCAACATTATCAAGCCTCAGGGAGCACTGTAGCGGAACATGAATTTGTTCTTCCAGACAGCTTGTTTCACCGAACGTTGACCACCCGGTGCTCGCGAGCATCCGATCAAATGTGTGCTGCTAAACGGCGAAAACCCGAACAATATTTCATTCACGGCAGCTGAATGAGAAATGCGATNCTGCCGCTTTCGATTGTCTTTTCCTTGTGCCGATCGAGTCTCAGGGTTGCCAGTATTGCAATCGTATCGAGCCGAGTAAGAGTGACGCACGAGTGGTCACAAAGGTTAAGGGCAAGCAAACGTAATACGAGATTCGCAGTAGGACAATCCGTTCTGCAAACTGGTGACGTGGTTGACTGGTCACGTGAGTCTCTATTCCTTTTTTGCTGACGCCCGGTCACATATCAATGCTGTTTTTTACTATTTGCAAATTGCTTTTACGTGTTGATACTTACTGGCTGCGGTTTTCTATCGGCATTTTTCGGCATGTCTTGTTCTCGCTACTTCTTTCGTTTTTAAAATACGGTGTCATGTCCACAGAGCAAAAACCGTCTTCAGACCCAACAGTAGGTTCGATAACTCTCCATATACTGTCGTTTATGCCGTCTGATCCTCAACTCTAGTTTATTTTAGTTGAATTGGAGTTCGAGAATTACAGAATAACTAGCGAGGATAACCGTTTTAGATGGGTGGCTGGCCGTCTTCCTCCAGATGTAACCCTTCAGTTCAGGGACATCACCGTATCTTCGCGTAGTTATGACGCTTTGAAAGAGGTGGTTATATCTCGGAGTGCCCCTACGGAAGATCAACGCATCCGACAACTACTTCAAGGGATCGAGATGGGAAATTAAAGCCCTCAGAACTATTGCAGGAAATGCGGCGTCTTAGAGGTGCAACGTTCGGCTACGACCCGATGCTAAGAGAACTGTGGCTTCAACGGCTCCCACCACATCTGCCTCCGTTGCTTAGTACTGCCCGCAAATATTCACTAGAAGAAACAGCCGAAATTGCTGACGACATTATGTCGCACTATAGCCCGGGTGCCTCAACAGTGAATACCTTTACATCCCCCAGAACCGTATCTTCATCTTCGCAGGACGAATTCACAACCATTCTGACGAGGGTCTACGCATCGTTACAGCGACTCACAGTCGATAGATACCGGCGACGACATCGGTTCAGCCCGCGTCGCGGCAGGCTCATTGGGCCCTCCCCCAAGCGACCCTTCCTGCCATCCGCGGAAGGTTATTGTAAGTATCATAACCGTTTCGGGGGCTTAGCAAAACGGTGTGACCTGGTTGCACATTTCCGGGCAAGAAACAGAAAAACTAAGTTCCCGGTTCGTGGTCGCAGCACACGACACCGGGCTAGCTTCTAATTGTCGCCTCCTTAACGTCAAAGACTTGACGACTAACAAGCTGTTCCTGGTGGATACAGGTGCCGAGATTAGCGTAATCCCCCAAGACTCGAGCAATTTGATCGCCGCACAGGCAGAGACGCTACGGGCCGCGAACGGCACTGATATTCTCACGTACGGACATCGTTCCCTCACCCTCGATCTAGGTCTGATTCGTGAACTTCGTTTGGTCTTCATCATCGCTGATGTCCCATACCCCATAATTGACGTGGACTTTCTCCAGCATTTCGACCTACTAGTCAACGCTTGGCACAGGAAAATAGTAGATCGTCAAACGCCGATGACCATGACCGGCTCGTACGCCGTTGTCAACCAAATTACGCCACAGTACACTAAACCGCCAACCCAACAGCCATACAATGGGCTGCTTCGCGACTACCCGGGCATACTGCGACACGGCGGCCCACTTTCTGCCGTCAATACTAAGGTAACTCACCATATAGAAACCAAAGGACCCTCAACATTTAGCAGGCCTCGTCGCCTGGCTCCTGACAAGTTCCGCCTGACCAGGGCGGAATTCGACCGCATGTTGGAACTAGGCATCATTCGACCTTCCATTAGTCATTGGGCCTCTCCGCTTCACATGGTCCCTAAGCCCAATGGCGGCTGGTGACCATATGGAGACTACAGGGCACTGAACGGGGTCAGCGTTCCCGATAAATACCCGATCCCCCACATAAAGGACCTCTCTTCGTCGCTGTCCGGTTGCAAGATCTTCAGCCGCATAGACTTAGTTCGAGCATACAATCAGATCTCCGTAGAATGGAAAGACATACCAAAACGGCTGTGCCCACACCCTTCGGACTGTTCGAGTTCGTGAGAATGCCCTTCGGGCTCAGCAGTGCGGCTCAAACCTTCCAAAGGTTTATGCGTGAGGTCACACGCAGTTTAGAGAATATGTATGTGTACCTAGACGATATCCTGGTAGCTAGCCACTCGGATGAGCAACACTCCGCCCACCTGCGTGCTCTGTTCGACCGCCTCAACAGACATGGCGTGACGATTAATGCCTCATAATGTGAGCTTGGAAAACCCAGCTTCACATTCCTAGGGCATATCGTTTCATCCTCGAGTATGGCCTCCTTGTCAGATAAGGTCACCGCTATTCAGTTCCATTCGTGTCGACAGTTACGGCAATTTGTCAGCCTGGTTAACTTCTACCGGTGTTTCATTCCTAATTACACAGAAGCAATTATCCCCCTTACAGATCTGTTACGGGGGGTTAAGCGCAAGTTCGCATTCCCCGAGGCGGCGAAACAGGCCTTCATTTCTGTTAAGGGTGCTATCACCAAAATAGCGCTACTCGCACGTTCTCACCCGAGAGCACCCATATCTCCGATAAACGACGCCTCAAACACTGCAGTCGGAGCTGTACTTCAGCCGAAGGTTCTTGGAAGCCTTTAGCATTCTTTTTCAAGCGGCCGCAGCCGACAGAGTCTAGATATATTTCGTCTGGCAGGGAGTTGCTCGCCGTCTACCTAGCTGTCCGACGCTTCAAGCACGCATTAGAAGGTCNCATTTGGGACACAATTATTCATCCAGCTTAACCGTGGACACCATGTGCCCAACCTCAATCTTAATCTTAACAATCAGCCTGTCCCTTCCAACCCCTAGTCACTGCTTATTCGCACACCACCTCATCCAATCTCGTCTGCCTTCGTCCTAGGCAACTTTCTTTACCCACTTCGTCCACCCTATCGACACACGTGTCAGAACAAGCTGAACGTCACACCGTGGTCCCGGTCATCACGACCGCTCACTATCACAAATCAACTCACTGGTCCAGTTGCCAAATCCATTCACGTTGAACACAATGTGCGATACAAAGCATTCGGTGAGAGATTGAAATCATTCCACGCCACTCGATACCATGCCGTGTGATCTCATGCCTTACCACGCCCTCGCCCAGAATCGAGTCGCCTTGACTCGCATCGCCTCGCCCAGACTCGCCTAGTCTCCACTCGAATACATTCGACTCCTCCACACTCCACTCATCTCCAGTTCGCTCTACCCCACTCGACTCAAATTTCCAATTAATATAGGCCACGAGTGCAACTAGATGAAGCGATTGAACAAAATGCGTGATCATTTCTATTCACAGTATATTTGTGCAATGAGACGACTGAGACTGTCGCGTGCTGAGAGGGCTTGACCAGGTGGATGATGATCGAATGATTGATTGGTTATGAGAGCATGTGAATGCGTGTGCTTCGGGCGTGTGTGTGTGTGTGTGTGTTCGAGTGAATAGATAAAAGTATTGTGTATCATAATTTGATTAGTATGGAGATGGTAGAATTGATGTGTGAACGATTGGGAATGGGAGTTGAAATGTGAGTGCAAGTAGGATTGAGGAGAGTGTGTGTGTTATTCGGCTCAGTGGTCTAGGGGTATGATACTCGCTTTGGGTTTGAGTTGTCCCGGGTACGAATCGCGGCTGAGCCCTTTGTCCGCTTTCCTACACTCACTCGCTCACTCACTCACTCCCAATCGCATCACATCCAGCCCCATCGATCTCCTTCCACCCTCCTATCCATCCGTCGATCGGTCTCTCTTTCGCTCTCTCGCTCTCTTGCGCTCTGGCGCCCGCGCTCCAACACAAACGCACTCGCACACTCACGCACTCAGACACACGGGCACACACAAACAATCACAACACTATCTAGCATGTGTTCAAATGCGAACACGCACACACTGAAACATTGAAACATCCAAACGCACGAACACTCAAATTCTCAAACATTCAAACACGCCAATACTCTACTCAATTTTGCACAAATGCGGATAGAGGAGCACAGAATGGATTACGAGATTTGACCGGCACATTGCTCATGCACATTTCGCTTGCGCGCTCTTGGCAAATATATTCGACCTCCTACTGCTCCCGACTGTCTTTTCCTTGTACCGGTCAAGTGTTTGGTTTGTCAGAATTGCAATCGCGCAGAACCGAGTAAGTGGTCACTACGGTTAAGAACAAGCGAACGTAATACGAGAGCCGCGTTAGGACAATCGGTCTTACTGCTTCAGGGTAATCTAGTTCAAGTTATTTTTGATTTAATTACGGTTTTATGGTAGACAAATTCTCGTCTTATTTTCTCACACTTGAGGGACTCGAGTGATATCCTAAATCATCTCCGAGCTTTACGTGGTCTACGGAGTGTGCATCAACTTAGGAGTCTTGTAGCACTGTGTGATCCTCTCCCTGAAGTTAAAGAACCAAGCTCCACAGCAGACCGTTGATGTGTTTTAAAATCGTGCAAATCGCTGTCACTGACTTTAGCAGCTTCAGTCAGTCGTCTTGATTCCATGTCAACCCCAACCCTCTTAATCAAACGAGAACGAAATGAATGTTTCTGGCCCGTCAGCAGGACAGTTTTCCTTTATTTGTTACAAACAAGAGGTTTATGTAGGTCAACACAGGAAAGATGTCATTGGCCGATTGCCCCCGTCGTCAGGATCAGTGTTTCCACTTTGGCTCTCACTTCGAACGCCGCCCTGTTCGTCTCTGAGCTTGTCGCAAAATCAGACTACTGTCATTGATCCATATTTAAAGCCAACTGTTCCCCATCGTGCTTCGTGGGTTGCTTAGGTCTTTAGTCCGTGTGGCATGCACTTGATTCCAAACCGGCTTGTCGGCCAGTCCTGTTACTCATTAGGTTCGTCCTCACTGCCGTATGATTCATGGGACCGAAACAATGCGGTCTTGCACTTTTGGGACCAACTGGTCTTTGCTGCCTACACAAATACACAATGACTTTAGACCTCGGCGTTTCGTCTGGGGTAAATGTTATGGATCAAATTATTCAAATATACTAAATCATCGAAAAGGTTCCCGTTTTGTGCGATTCATACCCATTTCAACTGAGTGGTCTACTTCATCGTGAACGATGGCCATTAAGTGGCTCGTTTTTCTATTGGTCTAAGAAGCAGAATGCTTTTGTCGAAAAGGAATTCGTGATCTTTATCATATTTTCTTGCGAATTGAAGACAGAAAAAATGAATGGCAATAACCGTGAAATTTGTCGTATGCTTCTGGCAAATTTTGCTTTATCGTCCATGTATGGCACCATAAGGTTGTCACAGTAGCGGCCGTCTCGATGAGAATTATTTTTACATTTTCGCAGTAAGATGATCGCGTGCACAAACACCATAAGCCGAATAGGATGCCATATGTGTCGTCCAATCAAGAAAGGCCTATGGCCTCCAAATCTGTTCGCGAGACCGAAGACCGGCTTGGGTGATCACTGAGTAGGTCAAGGCAAACGAAACGGTCTGAAGCGGGCTAGAAACGAAAATCCTTAGTCTCACACCCCAACATAAGTATGCACGAACACCGATTGCGTTTGCTTGTAACACATTGGTGCCACAAACCCCGGCTCATTCAGGGTCGTGTCATCACATGCAAGCTAAACAATGCCCAGTTGAATCCGAAAAGCCGGAATAGGTTAAGATTTGGTCGGATGTCACACACGATGACCCCAGTTCTTACTTGGTCACGCAAGTCAGCCATGGTGAACTGTGGCCATCACGGCCATTCGCGAGTCAACCAATGGAGGTTCTCTGCAAAATCGGGATGCAAGCGGACGAGGTAAGATGAGTTCAGCTCATTCAGAGTTCAGGTGATGGTGAGAACGCTAAGGCAAGCAACGGCAATCTGCTCAACCCCCCTTATGGCACTTGATTTCCAGATGATCGTCGCTATGGGCCTAACGTTGAATAACAAAGCTGAATTGGTCTTGTTAAGCGAGCCCAGTGGCAGTTTGTCAGCTACGTGGGATGAGTTCAAACGGTTACATCCGGAGAATGAGAAACCTGGACAGTCAACTGTGAAGAGATTGCAGGTCAACGTCCCGGATACGGGTTCCGTTCGCCATAGGTGTCGTTCAGTACTCCGCAGACCAGTGACAACTCAAGGAGTTGGATTTTGCAGGCAGACCTCTATTAGGAAGTTGGCAAGTCAGCTTTTTTACGTACTTCTGCAAGACGTATTTTACATCGTCCAGATGTTCACCCTTTTAAATTGCATCGCGGTATTGCACTGAAGGACGAAAATGGTGAAAAATGTATCTTTTCGCGAGTCGTTTGTTGAACCACTCAGCCCCCCCCCCCAAAAAAAAAAAGTTGTGTGGAGATATTGCATTTCATAGTCAGCTGAATTCACTCTTCGTGGTGAATCAGACCAAAGAAATCAAATCTACTGAACGTGAAACAATCCACGTGTCGTTTCGGATACCCAGAAATGTTTCGATTCCGAAGTATGGTTCGACCCTTGATAGACCAGCCTTCTTTTGTGGTACTGTGAAGGGTTAATTTTACTTGCAGATGTTACCACAGTTTCTTTCGGAATACTTGTCATCAGCATATGCTGATCACTGCAGCTCTACTTATCTTCAACAAGGTGGAGCACCGACTTACTTCCCAAAGCCAATTTGGTTGTGGTTCGATGAACACTCTTGGTCGGTGGGCTGGCAGATCAGGTGGTCAGCGAGACCTTGAGTTCTTACTTTGTCAGATTTCTTATGGACTGAGACATATGACCTACTGGAAGAGTTTGTAGTTATGGACCGGTTAGTCTAACTGCAATTACACCAACCAATCCACCGGTTAAAGCTTTTATACTTTTTTCCCCATTTCATCGACTGACCACACCGAACTATCCTCCACCCACGACCTGTCTCGAAGAGCAGCGTACAGCAAGGCAGTCGTTCTGGGGACATGCCCAAAATTCATGTTCCAACTAACTTAACATACTCTGATTCAGTGCCCGTTCTAAGGACTGGACTCTAGGACCCCGTTCCTTACGCCTAACCTCTGAGTTACTCACAAAATCTTCCCACCGTATTCTACCAATACTAAAAAGACAACTCTGTTCAAACACCAAAAGTTTTCGCACATCTACTCTCAACGGCCATGCTTTGGAACCGTAGAGCAATATCGACCTCAGTACTGCTGCGCATACTTGATTTTTGATCGATAACCGGATGTCATGCTGGTGTCACAGATGTTACAAAAGATGGAAAGTAAAATCAACCGTGAGTTCTCTAATCAAGAAGTTTGAGAAGCAGTTAATGCCTAGGTAGAACATCGCTGGGCTAGGTCTGGACCCGCAACCAGCGAACGCCGTGAGGACGGAGTCGTTGAAAAATCCGTTCTGCATTTTCAATATGCCTATGACACTTAGCTCAGGAGATTGGTGTCAGCCGTAGTTCCGTCGACCGTTCTTTGATGGAGTGCGGCAGTAGCTGGCTGTCGGAGTTGAAGTTCAGGAATTGAACAGTACGGATCTCAGCGTGAATCCTTTTGCACCTGATTTCCTGCTTAAAGGGACATTTTCGACCCTATTCAATAGTGAAACGATTTGTTGTTTCCACCTCTTGTGTGGAGAACGCCGTTTTGATGCTGACCTTAACCCCGGACGAAACACTAGACTGAAGGTACGGTGGGGCCACTACCTGGTGGTATGAGTCGGAGTTCTGGATACACGAATTTTCGTTTTTCTTCGAGAGAAATGTCTCAGGTTTATGATATTTAAAATCCGCAAAAATTTGCCGGACTTTCTTACAAGCAACTTTTGCGAGAAGAATTTGTTACATTGTTGTCTCCTGGTCAGCATGTGAAATTATTTGGTTTCAACAAGACAAATGTATCAAATAAAGCAAGAATACTGCGAGAATATCTAAGTGAGGTATTTCTCGAGAAATAGATTCAGCGTGGAGGCGCACACCAATGGCCTCCACGTTTTTCAGGTATCGCCTCACTTGACTTTCATTTGTGGGGTCATTTGAAGTATAAAATTTACTGCAAGTGCTCACGATCAGCTGTTGTGGAGTTGGACTCAGGCGCACACCAAGTTGCCCTGGTCAGAGTACAATAATCGTGTTTGAGGCGAATGCCTCTGTGCAAATTGAATTCTACACAACATTTTGAGCACCTAATTTTGCACGAAAATTTTTTTGCATGAAAGTCGATTTGAAGATCACGAATTATTGTTGTTGTAAACAGAAAAGAGGAAATGGCGCCTGCCTCGATGTTGTCTTGTAACTCACCAATCGATTTTAACTCTAGTCACGCAAGCACAACATTTTGTTTGTTACTCGAAAAGGAAAAGTAAGTGAAACGTCAAATCGTTACCAAGTTCTCCGGCGGCGCTGTTTTTTAATATTACCAGCTGAAGTAAATAATAAATTACCCGATGATAATGATTTAACACTAAAGAGCATGTATTTTAAGTTCCATGAATATTTGTCTGTTCACCTGGGTGTCGGAAATCATTCACATCAAAGATAAACTGAGGAACTTTATTTTAGGTTTATTACCTCCTCGAAATATCACTCAAGTTCCTAGCCCTGTTAGAACGCATGCAACATTTGGTCACATATCAGTTTGGTGATTGATTTTTTTGCGCAAATTGTCATTGCCGTAATTCGGTTGTGTAATGACAACCAAATATACGATCACCATTGAATTACCCATGCAGTTCCTACAAATCAAGTTGTATTATCTGTTCCTTACTGTTATTTTATATCCAAGTTTCATTATTAGTTAGGCGCTTGATTAGTTTGTTTATTCTAATTTGAGCGCAATGTTTTCTGCCGCTCTGTGGTGCAATAAAGCACGTCAGTTTGCCATGGGACCTTTCGATTGTTTCGAATGCTTGACGTGATGCAGCTTCGATGCCAACTTTCGCTCACAAACCGAAATTCTCTCTAACCTCAATGCCGATAATTTTCTGTCTTGGCAAATGACCGGTGATCGATATTCATCAAACTGAGTGGTTCTCTAGTCGACTGTGATAAAATCCGAACGACTCAAGTATTCGGTTTGCGTCTAGGCCAAGCATCCGGTTCAGCTAACCCGATGCGGCTATGCGACGGTCCCACCGTAAAAGCGCACTCAATGACAAGCCCGCCCACCCAGGTCGGGTCATCAACCGGCTATCCAGGGGAAACGTATGCATTTTTTGTTCACCAGAATGAGTGCAAATAATGCCCATCGAGAGGGCCAGTTTCGCAGCTTGTGTGCGGTACAATGATGCTTCGCCAACATGGAGATACTCGAGAGCGGCTCGAATGATGGATAGGGTTTTGGGAATACTTCAGACTTGGTGATGCATGACTCAGTCGCAAAATTTCAAACAGTGCGTATGATATTTCCGGATTACAGCAAAACATCCCGAAGCTTAATTAGAAGGTAATCTTACAAATAAGTGGACGGACATTCGTTTTTGCTCGTTCCATTCATTCTATTCTTTGTGCAAGGTCTCCATCACTGGAACTAGTGAGATTAGACAGCGCGCAGTCCTGCAGGCCCATGAACCTAGACTGTTTTTGACTTTTACTGATTCAGTGGTAATTCATACGAAATCTATGGCGTTCGTCTGGCCATTTAACCCGCCTGACTCATTTCCTGAATGAGACCAAACCACGTTAGATTGCTCTTTGACCGTCACGCTACTGGCTACCCTCGATTGGTCAGATAAAGGTTGGTAACGCCTAAGGATTGTCGTAGGCTGGACCAATACGCTAACAGTCTTTGTTTCACGGCCCAGACAAGAGATTTACCCGTCCGTCCGGGAGCTAAGCTGTAAATTTTGAGTTGGTCTGTGACATCAGTGGAGGTACACGTGTTGTCTTAACTGACGTTCAGGTGTCTAGTGAATGGTTTTCAGTCATAAGCATGACGGCATAGATAAAAATACCTTCGAGTTTGTGTACACCACTTCAACAACTGGTGGTAACCAACGGGGACCAATTTCTCCTTTCATTCAATCGATAGAAATGCCCATAGCCAAGCTAACACCACACTTCTGTGTCACCAGTCAACGTCAGCTATGATGTGACCGCAACAGAGAAGAGGCGGAGATTTACTTATAAAGAAATGAAGTCAGCAATGGTAGAAATACATCTATTTGATGAATTTGATTTCGGTATTCTGTACTTTTAGAGTTGTTTTATACACCATCACACTGAAAAATTGTTTACAATAGACCATATAGTTGAGGTATGGACTGACTTTAAAAAATAATACGTTGTGTACTGTATTATGTGGAAGTATGTATTTTTTTAAAACCCCGCTGTCGGTGTAAACAAACGTGGTTCTACATTGCAGTTGCCACGGGGAACTTTTCACGCTGTAATTTTTAATCTTCCAGTATAACAAAGGAAAGCCCCGCCATGTTACTCAACTTTACATGGCCGTGGTGCTCAGCATTCTAGAAAATTTGTTCCGGTTGTAGCTCCGGTTGTTGGTTTTCGTGGGGTTATGATCGCAAAAATACTGTGTCCGAACTCAGTTCGGAGTGCATCGAAAAATTGATGCGCCATGTTTTATATCCAATCTAAAAGTTTTTAGCATCAGTGCAGAGCGTTTATGCGCTGCCAACTGGCAACACTGTTTTTGATTCTAGAAACGTTTACTTTCTGATCGCTGGTTTTGGCGTTTAGATCATAAACGTATTATCAACGGTGGAGATGGCCTCGTCATTGTGCAGGTGTGCTTGACTGAGGTATTCCGTGTTCATGAGCTTGTTCTCACTCGGTTGTCACTTCGGTGACTTCAGTTATCGTGGACTTTTACTCCAGATCCCTGCGTGCCTAGACCTTGAATCTGAAAATGTGATCACTGAGCTGCACCCCGTTGGTTCCGTTGTTTAAATATTTTACCATTCATCGATCTTCCGGCATAAATGCGCTGGCCTCTTTATCTCATTTTTTCTTGTTTCCCTTATTAACGAAATAACAATGTACATCATTTTTCAGGAAGGGAGCCGCGGCCAACAGAGGGCTGTCAACTGGGGAACTTGACCGGCGGTGGGAGGATTCGAATCCGCGACATTCACGTCCGAACGCCATGGTCTTATACTCTCGAACGCCCCCGGCCTGAGGAATTCGGAAAGGTATAGTGTGCACGGAGCTAATGCTCGTCCAAAAGTTAAAGCCCACTATGGAGCACTTAAAATCAGAACGAAAATGGGGCCGTACAACCAGCCTATGGCAGCAAAATCAAGGTTAGACGCAAAGTCAAAAGTCATCGAAAACGTCGAAAATCAGCTTCACAGAGAGGAAAAGAGAGAGACGGTTGCAATCACTTATGCCTACGAATACAAGCGATATAGCCTTGATTGACAATGAGACGTTTGGCATCCAAATGCTAAGTTTAGTGATCTGGACCTCGCAAAAGCGAATACGATACTTTTTAAGAAGTCTCGATTCGAGTGACGTTATCTATTTTCCTGGTGATGAAATCCGTGTAGCTTGCAGAATCAAGATGAAACAACTTGGCCAACCAATGATTGAAATGACTGGTCTGAACGAAGTGAATGTTACTCGAAGACATCACAGCCAGATCCGCCCCAAAGAACCGAGCGTAGAGCATGTAGGTTTGAATGACAGCCCAGCACAGATCGTAGGCTCAAGCGATCCATCAACTGAAGTACCTGTTGTAGAGCCTTTTTAAAGGCTCTACAACAGGTACTTAGAAGTTGTCCAGACTAGCAAGTTTCAATGATAAGGAATTCTGGAGGGAGGAAGACTGTGGTAACTCTAGCAGGAAATCACGTGGCACAATGCTGTTACCTACGAATGTAAAATGGCCAGCCAGAACAGTGGTCACCCAAGAACGGGAAGGATAAACATATTGCGAGTACCATTGGCTCAAAGGTATTCGGTCAGTGATGTCTCTTTTTAGCTAGCATGTGTTCGACTGGCTCGTAAATAAATTCAAACGTTATTTCCACCAGCTGTCGTCCTGCTATTTTTAATTTCGCACTCCGGCCCATGGGTCATCCCAGTAGTCACTGATAGTTTGAGTCCGTGCATTCTTACAATCGACGGGAATCTCTGTCGATATCTCAAGTTCCAGTAGCATGGTAAGTTTCTCGACAAACAGCTCACTAACAGCGTTCACGTTACTCTCTCCCTCTCTCTATTTCATTATTTCGCTGATTACGTTTTTACCGATATTAGCTACCAGTTTTTTTTATTTCTTTTCAAATGAGGCATGTCTAAGAAAGCAGAACTGTGGTACGGGTTCTTCTGGTAATGGCACTTCGAAAATGAATTCTTCCGAGGTCTTCTCTGATCACCTCGAATTATGCATTGTTGGGGAAATAAGAAGCTAGTTTGAATTACATGCGTGTCGATATCAGTTCCATGACGAGACCTAGGCATTCCCTTTTGTGTTGCGGTTTTTGTCTCTTCTCACATAGAGAGATGTGTTTTCTGTTTGTTCCGCATTCTCTAGCACACTATTTGAGATTTTTCCGTCGGTGAATTTGGATAAAATATTCCGTTATTGTTTTTAGTGACAAAATTAATCAGTTTATATTCTTATTTCCTTGCGATGACCACCTTCCTTGCTGAATCTTTTTCACAAGTGACAATGTTGGTGACCGCCTAAATTAATCTGACACTCCGAAAAGTATGGCATAAAAATTTAGTGTCTGAAAGTGTCTTCAATCTGACCGGTATCCCGTGGACTGGGGTACCATGAAGTCCTTTGTTGATTTTCCTTTTGCTTTATTGTCACGAAAGTTCCACGAGAGATTAACGTAGCACATATCGACGACCTCGAGCTCAAGGTATATTTTAGTGCCAATTGAATTTTTGCCTTCTCGGAAAATTTGCCACCGGTAGCTTATTTCCGTCAACATTAAATCTGTCAATTTATAGTGACATTGAAAGTGCAATAGTCCATCAAAAAACAAAATTCTATCGGACAATTAGGCTCGCTTGCGTTTTGAGTTCTTAAATAAATCCTAAGATCCCTCTTGCCGAACACGTGATTTCCGTGAGTTGTGAGATCTTTAATTTCATCACTAACTGACTCTGGCCGGGGAGACAAGACACGTTGAACTACTCATTGGTGAGATTTATGGGTAAATTGAAACTGTAAGTAAACGTGTGACTGACAGATTGTGCGTCACCATCCTTGATTCTGAATGCATTTGTACTCTATAGTGTCGGTTACACCCGACTGGTTTGGGCTCATGAGAGTTTACTTTTCTTCTGTACATTCCAAATCTGGACGCTTGAAACCACCTTCGGAAGATCAGACTCCCTGGACGTTACAAGCACGCGATTTCCTTGATGCCACCATGATCCTCGTGCATATAGGCGCATGCATCCGTTACTGCCCGGGGGCAGTAATGCATGCATTCGTACGGAATACACACTAACGCCCAAGTATCCGTCACGCTAAAATCAATTCTCAAGACCATACGCATCCTCACGCGTGTTGATAAGTTGGTTCTACTGGTCGGGTGTCATGATGTCATTTACATGCTTAGCCGCCATGCGTAAGAATTCCTTGATTGAATCAACGCTGTACGTTGGGTTGTTTATCGCGAGTTCAACTTTCCATTCAGGATGACGTGACTGGAGAACAGAGAATCGTTTTGGTGGCTTTGTCCCATATACGGAAATCTTAATTATCATTCGTGGATGCTTATTCCTTAGTGTTATTAATTTACACAGTTGCGTTCCATAACTGAATTCTATCTACAGTGCATTTACTGGGCCAGTGGAACGCCAGGCTGAGTTGAGCTCAGGAAAAGAATCTTAGCAAAGGTTACTGCTCGCTAGGAAAAAGATTATATGTAGCAGTGAATATCCGAGAAGGTTTTAACGAAGAGGAGACAGAGATTTGCACCTTATTCTATTCATATCAGATCAGAAAACGTAGAACCGCATTTCAATCGCGGTCTACTATTCGCATTATATATATATATATATATATATATATATATATATATATATATATATATATATATATATATGGACTGTTCATCGAAGACCTTCCATCCGCACTCCTGACAATACAAAATCGATCCTGGTGAAAGATACTGTTTCGCAGTGTGGAAGTATACAGATCTTTGGATAGCAGAGTATCGGGTATTCATACCTGACAAGCGTCAATATCCGCGAAACCGGTCATATGCTTTCCGGGAAATTTCGTTCACTCATCCGGATACGATTTACAATTAATATACGCATAAACAGAGCCGAAAAATGCCCTCCCACCAATGTGCCGGAGTTTTAGGTTAGTTTCGACCATACTCATCCAAACTAGGGTCGAAAGAATAGGTGGGAGAAGGAACACTGGTAATAATACATTGTAGCGTAGTCATTCTTATGTATGTTCAAACCTCGCTTCTTCGTGGTTGGTGGCTATAGCAGCGCCAAATATTCGTAACGTGCAGTCGATTGATAACTGTCAATTATTTTTCTAAAGGTTTGTCAGAGAATGCTACAAATTTTAGGAAGTTTAGTCTTTACCTCTCATAATAGCCAGTTTTTTTACGTAGTACCAAATATTCTAAGCTAGCATCAAATCCAGAAGTCTACGCAGCCACTGAAGAGATCTTATAGCGCCAACTTTCTCTTAACGATTATCATTCGATGAGACCATGCTTTGTTGTCCCTCCCCACGAATCGTTGAATTTAGTGAGTTTTGCGAATTAACTACCTTTGTATTTTGATATTTTCCTTCTTTATCCACTCCCTGGATGAAGTACGTGATCTCCTTCATGCTTGCACCGGTGGATCCGTCTGAAAAACTTTCTTCGTTCAGTGGTCTGGAGGTGGAGGATGGATATTGTTGTTTTCCATATTCTGATAGCCTTCTAGATATTTTTTCCCCATTTGAACTACCATTTCCTAACTGTTACGCATCTAGGTCGTTCTTCGTCGAAAAGTTCTGGGGCAGTTGGATCTTGAAACGAATCCCAGGAGTACATGACGTCTCAACTCCAGCGCAGGGTCCACCTATTCCGCCGTTGGACGATACTGAACCACTCTCGTAACGTTCCAAATCATTTGAAAAGAAAGATGAGAGCTACGGCGAAACCTATGCAGCAACACCGATGAGAATCAGACGCCTTATCAGAAGGGGGAGGCATATTTTGGTGTTAGTAATACACAGATTTGCCGAGAATGGGTGTTCCGTCACATGTGCCCCCGTGTTTACCTGATAGTCATCACATTCATGCGGCAAAATGCAATTGGCTGTATGTAGGTTAGTGTTCGACAAATTCACGATTCGGTGTGCACACGAGATCATTTGCTTGCGCGAGATCTGTGTGAAGAGAGCGAGAGTGCGAGAGAGAGAGAGAGAGAGAGAGAGCATGTGGCGAAGCCAAGTCAAAGCGGCGGCAGAATTTGAAGCTACCATGGTTACCGTATTCAATAAGCTACCATGTGTCACAGGGAACTGAAAGGGCTTAGGAC
The DNA here is from genome assembly GCA_008360955.1 of Fasciolopsis buskii. Taxonomy (NCBI): domain Eukaryota; kingdom Metazoa; phylum Platyhelminthes; class Trematoda; order Plagiorchiida; family Fasciolidae; genus Fasciolopsis; species Fasciolopsis buskii. The sequence continues at coordinate 93,814 of LUCM01008144.1, read as the reverse complement.
GCGAGTCTCCAGATAATGGGTGGGAATGACAACAAAAAAGTGGAACTTACAAACCCTTGACTTCTGAACCACCGCAGATAAGAAAACCATTTTGAGTGAATCTTAAAACTGAATACACTGTCTAGTGTATAAAGCCCGAAGTCTTACTGTTAGGAATGATGCTTCATGGTCACGTTAACACCTTGCCTAGCCATGAGATTTCAAATAGGCTTACACCAGAAATTGGACAATTTGTTAGTCCAAATGAACTAAATCGGTGCATGGGTGAATAAATGCACGTGCCGAGTAAGATTGCTCATTCATAACAAAATCGGCACGCGAGTAAGGTATTTTTTACATATTAGCCACTGTGCTATTTCATGAGCTCTGATTTTAGGCCTCCATATTCCTAAAAATATTATCGAGTTCCTCTGTCCGAATCTATGTTCGTCTCCATTTGTTAAATATTATTCCAACCCGCTTGGCATCACTCCTTATGCTCCTACTGACAAGTATACTCACCTGAACTTCAATAAGCTTTATAATTTGCAAGCATAAAAACATAAACTTGTGCTCAAAAAATATATGACTTTCCTTCCTTTTATATTTACGGAGCTGTTCAGTCTATGCTTTACGCAGACTGGGCAACCGTGTTCGGTATCCTAAAAGAGAGTGACGTGTAGAAAACCTCAACGATAGCATTCCGGTTGATTTTGCTGTTCATAATAAATGTTTAAAATCATGTTAGACGTTCTGTTTCCTGAGAAGTAGGAGTAGCAATGTAAATGCTCCCCTCCGTGATATTCGCGCATTCATGATGAACAGGTTGTTTCAATTTACAGAGTTTTGTTTCCTAAGCAGTAGAAATAAAAATGGACGTTGGTGTATACGATTTGACTGCTTGTGTTTGCTTAAAACCAAACCCATCAATGGTAATTGCGCTTCCAACTGACATTTTTCGATATCGATAAGGCTGGAACAAAATCGGCGTTCAGTAGATGTCTGATCGAAGCAAGATGGTGTTATATGGTGGAATTGTAGGTAGCCTAATTACTAAGCCTCAGCCTGGTTGGGGGTGAATGTCTCAGGTTCTGAGTTGCCTACTCGCCCTGAAAGCCTCTCGAAGTGTTCGCAAATGACTGGGGTCTCGCAGCTTCTGCTCAGAAAGTCCTACGCACTGCCTTCTCGTGACGGTGATTCCACTAAAATGTCCAGCATCCTCCACCGGATTCACCATTCTTCAGTAATCATTGTACGGAAGACGGTTAAACCTTGATTCCATACCAACTACGGACGGTGAGCGAAGCATACGGGTGTATGCTCACCGACATCTGCGGCGGAGTCGAGTACTGGAAATGCTGGATTTCAATCCACATCCGAATTGAGTATGAACGGAGCGATCTGTCACCAGTTTCCAATGGATTGTGTGGTCTTTATATCGTCCTACTACCCTGTGGGATAGACCATTTGGTCGTAAGTTCGGGGTAATGTCCCCTAAGTCAACCACCTAGTACCAAGCCCTTCAAAGAATTACGGATATTTATCGGTAACCGGTGACACGAATTTGAGGAACGGAAGAACCACCATGTAATGAGCACCGCACATTGTTTCTTTCTCTTCTATCTTCGTCATTCATTGATTTTGTCCTTCGTCATGATTCTGATGGCATATGATTTGAAGTCAGATTTGTGCTATATATATATATATGGCTTATTTGAATGCATTTGTATAACAAGCATGTCCTTGGAGAAAATACGTACCCGAAAATTTTCTCTCCTCTGTAAACGCCCTACTTAGATAATTTTTTCCAGCCTGCTTGTGCGTCATTTAGGAATCTACCAGCGGAATCCCACATGCGTCAACATACGTTAGAGGCAATGGCAAAAATTACTCGTTCGATTTTGAGGACTATGTCCGCCTGTTAAATCTCAGCCAATCTTTCATGATGACAAATCTGCACCGTAAGGATTACTTGTGCTGCACGGATTTTGAGCGCGCTGTTGCACCCTAATTCTCATGTGACCCGCAGACGAGTTGATATCCATCTCATTTGTTTAGTTATGGTAACAACAACAACATCAACAACAACAACAACACAAGTTAGAATCAGCCGACTACCAGAAATGTCACCGTGAGGCACAATTACCATTCGAGGGAGGGGGCTAGCTCACGGTAAGCACACCAGCAGTCAATTGTCACTGATTAACGAGCGCAGAATTGGGATGGGAATTAACAATCAACACATCAAATTAGCCAAGAAGAATCTGATACATTCAATTTAATCGCAGTTGCATGCTTGGATTTGATCGACCAGTTTTATCCAGTCCGGTATGATTTCGGTCGGACTGTGGTATCGAGAAAATAAACAGTTGCTTGTTGATTAGCGTCGACGCTTCTGTGCACCACGAGCAACATATTAGTCGCTGAAAAGCATTTTGGGTTAATTTGATTTGGAATTCTGAGATGTACTATGCCACAGTATCAAGAATAAACAAAACTCGGATCGGACCTGGAAGAAATTTAATCTTTCCTCTTATTTCCTTATCGAATGGAGGTGGGCAGACAATATTTGCCAAAAATATCTCTGTTCAAGTATTTTACACTGGGTTCACACTGGCCTTTCATAATTATACTTCTCTTCCTATTGCTGCAGTTGGTATCGCTGCAAAGATCGCATTCAGCGCTTTTGACTCTCAATGGTGTCACTTTCTTTGAGGGTGATTTTTCGGATTTAGGAGAGGTGGAACCTGTACAGTCAGTTTTAGCCATCTAGCTTGGTCTGGACGACTTTGTCTCCCCATCTTTGTCTTCCTGTGCGTCCATCACTGCTTGTAGACCCTGGTTCGCCCAGATCATTTTTATGCGGCTAGAAACTAAGTGGTTGGGCAGAATCATCTAGAGATACACGCCGGCCATTGAAGGATTACCGTCGCCACGACGAAGGATAACTTTGTACACTAGCAAGCATCCGGCTTGAAAGCAAAACACATTTACTGGGACGATATGTATAACCTGACTTCAGTTGCTAATGTTTATTTACCTCGTTCAAATAATCTGCGTAATGATAACGTTAACCATTCCTGAACGACTATACCATACTTCTCATTGTAGTGCCGGTGATAAGGCCGTGAACATGGCAGTATTCCAACTTGAAGGTCATGGGTTCAATTCTCCCTTTCCCCGCCACCTCAGGTCAACTTTCTCACGTGGCAGCCCTCTGTGTGGGTCGGGACTCCCATCCCCAAAAATATTGTACTTTCTATTCTCGATTATAATGAAATGAAAGAGTTGCGGCCCACGGCAACCGGACTCGGAGTTGGACCAATCACACGCGGCTAACACACCACTAACCACCTCACGCACACACCCCAGTCAGCAAACGAATTACTGACCGAAAACTGTGGGCTTCATCACCTCATCATTTGCTGGTAATAACATAGATCTCAGCCGTGATTTGGGATTTTCTGGAGCGTGCTAAATTTCTCCGAACTCATTAGCAGTCCGATGTGGTCAAACCATGGCTCACCCCGATTCACCACACGATCATTCGGCCTCGCTAACTTGTTTCGCCTATTCGCTCTTACCTGCCCGCACAATTCGCTAATCCATCCAACCTTGTCTGAATTACATCATCAGGCGAACACACCAACCAACGCTCTTTGTCTTCCACGTCGATCGGCAACTGTCAGCAGTGCATGTCTGCCGACCGTCGCAAGTAGACTACTATAATTGGAATCCGCGCCTATGTCCTTTTCCGGTCGTTTCATTTCGATATATACATGCCAAATGAACGCAGTCACGTGATCATCACCTATGGATAGACGGACACATTCTCAGAGAAGCAGTCTCGTAAACAACGGCCCGATAGAACAGCGCAGTTTTCCGTTTACCTGCTGGCAAAACAAATTAGGCCCAGAACAACGCAGTTAGAGGCCAAATTAAGGTGATACCCTCAGCGATTCTGATGTTTCCTAGCCAATGAGTGGGCCGAACAATGCATTTTTAAGTCTTAAACATTTTAAGCATTATTTCGATCAAGTTGCACGACTATGAATTTTCGAGAGCATGACCCTTGTGCGATTGAGAGGGAGAATCTTTTGATCCATTTTGTGGATATCTCATTGATGCTACCGAGCCGTAAAAGCACGTGAAATGTCGTAATTACGAAACCAGCTACCGAAATATTAGGAACATTTAAACGGATGCTTTCGATAAAGGATTAGCTCACCATGCTAGACGAAAACCAGAGAAACAGTGCCGATTGTTTTGTCCTGACGTCGTTACAAACGCTGTCCGTCGACCCGTGCTTTCCACATTCCAGTATTTGTATTGGTTTTCGGTGTTTTTAAAATAGCACTACAGCAACACCCGTAGTTAATGGACCAAATGGAACAGTTTTTCACGATTAAAGTGCCACAACCTAGGAGCTTTGCACTGCAGTTTGGAAGTATGCCACATCTTAAAAGTCAGCCGTCCGCGCCAGCTGGGTTATTCACCTATGCCTAGGTTTAATTCCAGCGGTATTAGTTGATACGACCAAACTGCCGGTGATGCACACAGTCAACGGGTAGCCGAAACAACCAGACAGGTGCTACAACTAATTGTCCATCTACTATTCACTTGTATTCGAAGCTGAATTTGTGACAAAGTGGAGTCTAGGAGTAGTGTGCGATGCCCCATGCTGACGTTGACCATCCCTGTTGGAGACCGTGCTTCAAATTAGTCAACAGACTACCCTTGGTTCGTGATTTCAATTTATTGATCATTCTAGGCAGGCTGCATGTAACTAATGCTCCAGATCGAATGTCCGCCACTTTCCGATAAATCAACAAGAAATCGAGCAATCAGTTTCTGCTCTTCTGGTCTTCAAACTTCTTCGAACTTGCGACTGAAGGACCTCGTATGCAATCAACTGATCCTCATTGGCTCAGGGTATTTATTCTCTGGAGTCAAAGAGCGCGTGGGACTTTGCTAGCTGTAGGTGGGGGAGAATCGACTACTGAAGCATGACTATTGCACCGCGATATGAAAATCATGATCTAGCTCGATCATATTCTGGAGTTAAATCCCACTTAAATTTTCCGGGGTCTACCATACAGCCACGTGACTAATAGACAACTATGCTGGAGGTGATAGTTAAATTCTACGAAGTACGGGACCTGGTCAAGTACGGAAACTCAGAAAAAAATACAACCGGTTAGATCCGCTGGTTGATTGACAGAATGCTTGCTATAAATTCGTTTCTGTTTCATTACTACAGTATATGAATTAGAGTACTTTTCGATAACCCATGGCTCAATTTCTCTAGCGGGTGATAACCTAACATTGAGCTCATATTCGCCCCAGACTTCTCTGTCATTTTTTACTAGAGTCTTGATTGGGCAAAATCCCGACTACCGCTTCATTTATTTGCAATTCGAGTTTTATCTGTAGAGTCGGGATGTAGTTGCGACAAAGAAGACAAACTTAAGAAATGTTGCGAATGGAAGAAAACACGCTGTCATCAAACTGACTGCTTTATGCCAGCATTCCAGACGGCAATTTGCAAAGAATGCTGCTATTCAATAAAACGGCGAGCACACACTATTTGTCTGACCAAAACTGTAGAAACCACCAGTTTCCGCTTTAGAGTATTCAATCCACAGATGTTTTTGTTCCTGTCCGTTGAATTTACCTCAGAAAAACCAAAGCATGCGAATTGGTGGTTTGCCTAAAACTGGCGGGACACTTTGATCCGCGCATTCCCATTCACGCAAGGTTTAGTGAGTGATTTCGCTTTTGAGCTGTCACCGGGCTTCCATATGACGGTGTTTTTTATCCGCCTGTGTTTATCTTTGATAATACCGCGGGCACATTGGCGGAAATCCGTTGCCTCTTTGGCCAGTGGGCAGTCTTTACGTCGTCTACCTGCTGTTCACCCATTTGTCAAACACATCGAGAAAATACCAGAGTGATTTTGAAGTTTCCGTAACGCATTTGTCACAAAGAAATAAAAAACAAACACATCAGTGCGACAGAAGAGCAGTACCTAAAAGCTATGGGTTTTGGCTACTAGACTACGGATAACACTGTAGAACTGGAAACTGCTCATTCTGGCCGGCCCAAACAAACAAACAAACCGACATTTTGCTAAGGTAATGTGGAAGAGCATAAGAACAAAATGAAATCTTGGTAACTTTATATTTTATCTGACTGATATTCGAAGAACCCCAAATGTAAGAAAAATTTTCCACGCGAAAAAATCTATTTTGCTTCCTAACTGCCAGTTAGAAACGGATAATAATAATAATAATAATAATAATAATAATAATCTGAGTTATCCATCATGACATTTTCAAATAGGAGAGGGTTGGTTTGTACCAGAAGCTAATTTAGAGTATGCCCGATAAATCAGCTCACAGCCAGCCAAAGTAGCGGAAGATTTTCAGAGGTGGGATTCGAACCCACGCGTTGGCACAACCAACGCATTTACACCGCGTGTGCTCTTCTAGCTGATTCTGTCCGAGCACCTTTCGGCGTGGCCTCGTAGCTCGGCACACGTGGTACGAAGGCGTGGATCGCGTCCATCCGTGAGTTCCGATCTTGCCGAGATCGAAGACCTTTCGCAGTCGGATCAGTCCTACAATTTTCAAAATCGGCTGACCAAATTTCATATTTTTCAAGCTCTGAAGAGTTAGAAAGTTCCACCGCTACAACTGTCAATTTCAAGCTGTCCCAATTCTTCTTACTTGGGCCTAGGCAACCGTGGAGGTTCTAGTATCCGTCTAGCTCTATTTTTCTCGTAGTAATTCAAGCTCAGTCACTTGGTGTAGTACTTTCATGGAGTGGAAGACTCTCTGCGTTGGTGGGTCTTGCCTACAAATTCTCTTTCAGTACCCTCAGATATTCCTTGATTTTCGATTTGAGGCCACATGCTGACAAGATCCAACGTCGTCTGATGACTTCGAGGGGATCTCCGCTAGACAGAAGGCGGTGGAATGGAAGATACTTTTATCGTTTATCTTTACTTTCGTTGGTAATGAACTAATAGTGTACATCATTTTTCGGGAAGAAGGTCGCGGCTTACAGAGGGCTGTCAAGTGGGGAGGTTGGTCGGCAGTAGCAGTCATGTGATAAGCTGTTCGATTGGGTGAGAATTGATGTAAATCCCCTTTTTCAAGATAGATGTCACAAATGAGCTTTGGAATAAACCACAAACAGAAGCGGCAAAAAGAAAATAAACACTCAAGGTTGGAATTAACTTGCATGCATGCATGCCTAATATAGGACGTCCTGGAAGAAGGGACAAAAGTAATATGCTTGGTATGCGTTCGTGGCTATTATCTACCTGGCCACAGAGAGGTGTGAGGGTCTTTTATACACGGACGTGGTGGTAGCACACACCAGTGAAGGGCAGTTGGACGTATGGTCACACGGATGTATTGAGCGACTGATCAGCCGTTGTGACCCTAAGACTTTGTATGGTCTGTTTCACTCTGTCTCAAGTAAGCCATGGTGCTCAATAACAGGCAAACCACAGGGTAAGGGCTCAGGAGCACGGGGCTTGTCACGCCGGTTGGCGGCACTGAGACTAAGACTGGAAGTTAGACAATCTGACTACGCCAGTGGTTTGTCATTCCGTCCGCTGTCGTGATTGTTATCGGCTGCGGTTCGTGGCATGGAAAAAGGTAAGAAATAGGGCGACGACTCATCATGCAGCAATGGATCCAGTGCGTTTGTGTCGGGGATTTGAGTGGAACTAGGCCTATGGTTACGGGCAAAATAGTGTCTGGCAAGTGGGCTTCCGATGAATTCCAAGAACAACCGGCTGTCCGTTTGTCAATTTACTCGCGAAGGCAGTCCAAATCTACATTGGAATTTTAGGAAGACTGAATTTACAATCGCGTAATTGAACGCCGTAAGTACTCAGGCTGGTAATTATGATGAGTCCGCATGCAAGTTACGTGATACACTTCTATACAGCTTCCTGCTAGACTGCATAGACAATCAACCAATAAGAACTGTGAGGATAAACGATCGTGAAATCCAAACATTCGGCGAAGACGATTGGACTGAATATATTCCGCCAATCGGAAAGTCTCCAGTTCTGTAATATAAACTCGAGCTGTAAATACAACTGGAACGCGTTTTCCTTCCGCCGTGTTCTTCTGGTTTTGTTCGTCTGCTTAGTTTGGGTTGAAGGCAATTTAGTACCTTTTGGTCATTCGCGTCTGTTCGTTACTGTAACTGACCGAATTCCGTACACTAACTGGAATCATGTGATGGAGCTGCCTAGTGTTTGACAGGTGAACTTGCATGTTGGTGCGGCCGAGATAGGAGACTGAATTAAACGGTTCGAACTTTGATTCAGTATTTGGAGAATCAAACAGCGTTTGTCCTCAACGCTGGTGGCCGCTCCTTGTATTCTTTCATGAAGAACTTGGCATTTTCAAGATCTCCGATATCGGTGCTTTTCGGCGAAATGAAGGCACTATCACTCAGTCACATAGTTCCGGTGAATTTCCAAGCTACGGAACGTGCGAAATCTCACTCTTTGGTCCACGGCCCCCACATGAGATTTCGTGAATTCGTTTCAGACAGAGGTGTCCAAATGCAACTTTGGCGATCAACTAGAGGTTCAGTTACTTAATCGATCAATTGCCGGTGTAAACCATTCTGGGATTCAAAAGAAATTATTGCTCAAGCAAGATCTAGCATCTGAAGCTCGGGCGATTTGCCAACAGTCGGACCATGTCTTCGACGTCACAGCCAAACATTCCGATGTTCATTTTTAAAAGACAGTCTCGTCTGACTGATAGTCCACATAGACGGGCTCCGAAGCCACCTCCAAGGGTAATGAATTTTGATTCGGTTTATCCCTTACCCTGGTCAACGATCTACACTCCTGTGGCGACATTGAATCGATCGCATCAGTCGATAATGTGAGCGGAAACGACCAGATAGGCCAGTAGAAGAGTCTACCAGTGACTGTTCAGTATTGAAGACCGATATAAGCTTTTTAACTTTGATCAGCAAACGAACCTTTTTGTCTGACCAACTTGGCTTTTCTCGCTAGTTAATGCAAAGCGGAGATAGCTGCCACGAAATAGAATCGACTGGGAATTTACAGCCGAAGCACAGCAGACTGTCTCAGAACCCGATTTGCCGCGGTCGCTATCTCTGGTGCCTTCAGTCGGTCGTCTCGACTCTAGTTCAATCCCAGTCCGTCTAATAAAGCGCGAACGATCAAATGGCCTCTGGCCATTCAACATGGCAGTTTTTTACTTGTTATTCGCAAATGATTTATATGGACCCAGACAAGATGGCGTTCTTCAGACGATTGTCCTCAGTCTAAGGAGCTCATTGCCTACACTTTGGTTTTCATCATCGAAAGCCACCCCCGCTCTCCTCTGAGTGTGTCACAAAATCGGATCACCAATCGGTGTGGGGACTAGGTTGCCCGGCGGGCTCCTTGCTTGCAGTCGGTCAATTTTTTTTACCGAACTAGTTCTAGTGTGGGTTGGAACATCGATTCATTGTTGATACGGGAAGTTACAGATCGATTATTGCCAAGAGAGCCTTTGACGCAATCCAGCCAAGAGTTTGTGTCAAGTCTACTCCTGTACGCATCCTTGGTGTCACTGGTCACCGCCTCACGCTACTTGGTGAATCCGTCAATCGGGTACGATTGCAGCGCGAATGCGTCTCCATCGGTTCCTTGGTCGCCGACGTCACTCCCTCTTTCTTAAGATTGAACGCCATGCGTGCATTGGGTCACTGCAAACGACATCAGGTTTTACCTCCGACCAGTCAACTATCCAAAGATTGATCGCAGCGTTGCAATAACAACGGTGGCGTGGCAGTAGATTCGGCCATACTGGAAGCCGATGGTGATCAGGTGTTTTTAAAGCAACGAGTGGTTCCAGATGGTCAAAAGGAAGATGAATTCAAATCAATAAATTAGATGGAGAAAGAGGGTAATATTTCTCATATCCGTTCGTCAGTCTCGGCCACTCCGACTGTACTGAAAATAAAAGGTGACGGACAGACGCTTCGTACTTGTGGTGGCTGCAGGCTGACCTATGACCCTCGGCTGCGCAGATTTGCTTCTACTATAATGGAGACCGAGGGTTTTATGAATTAGGTACTCGGCAACGGATACTTCTCGAACGTCTACCTGGCGGGTGCCACATTCCAAGCCAGTGACTACAGCTGCTACTCCGCGGGGGGTTATTTCAGTCCGACTTTCTGCCGTCTGACCCCCAAACATCATGCAACATATTCAAAGCTGTCATAGAAGAGGTGTTTCTAAGGTTGGATGGAGTACTAGCCTACCAAGATGAGATCATTATCTTCGATGCTATCAGAGATGAGCATGGTTCACCGTTGAAATCCGTACTCAGTCGGCCGATCCAGCGGAGCGTCTCCATCAAAGTGCGCAAAAATAAGTTTGGTGTCTCAAAGCTGGAATTTCTTGGCCTCAAAATCAATGCGACCGATTAACAATCAGATTCCGAGCGACTAAAACCGGTATTAAGGATGGAGTCACCGAGAGACCAGGACCAACGAGTATGAGAGAATCATTAATAAATTAATCAATGACACTGCCGAAGGATTGACGCTTGCTCCGTATTCACCAAACAAATCTGCTGTGCTGGTGACATGCATCCGAGGTGTGAATTATAGCAGCCAGCGATTTGGATCTCCCGTTGACTCATTGCAGCAGAGAAAATAGACTCCATAAGCAGAAAGAACCTCTGGTCGTATCCTGGACGGTGAGATTATTTCGCAAATAAAAATTCGGTCTGAGGTTCACGATAATCAATGATCACCAAGCTCTTAAATTTCTGTTTAATCCAAATACATTCACGGCCAAATCTACGGATGCAATTATCCAAATTTCGAGTGTTACTTTTGTCGCATACAACTACGAAATTGTGCAAAATGATCAGGCAAAGTGGTTTCACAAGCCGACATTTTGTCTCGATACTCAAAGTTTTCTCCGGCGGAACAAATCGACTTCATTACAATGACTGTACCGGTGTTGAGGGGCGACTTGTGTAAGTCCACATAATGTCACCACTCCCCTATCACGTGGGCCACTAAGAATGGATGGCAACCAGAGGTGAAGCGAAAATACTCGCAGGTTTTCGCACGTGGGGAAGAGTTCAGCATACAACCAGATGACATATTGCGTCTTAGTGACCGACTGATAATCTCACCTCTCCTTCGCAAGGCAGTTCTCGATGAATCGCACAAAGGCCATCTTGAAGTGGGGAAGATGAAGTCTTTCGCTCAACAAATGTGTTAGTGGGCAGAATTGGATGCGGACATCCACACAACGGTCAAGAACTGTGAGGCGTGTTTGCACAAAGTTCATTCTCAACCGAACAATTGGAATCAGCGGTCGGGAAACCACGTTCCATGAGAGCGTATCCACGCGGACATTTGTGATCCATTCTTGAACTAATAACGGGTTTTGATGCCGATGGATTCCTATTCCAAATGGTCCGAGGTGTCTCTAACACGTGCGCTGAATAGGTCATTCGTGAATCAAGTGTTCGAACTCGGTACGATCGGTGAAGAGGAACCTGTTATTCGCCAATCCCAGAAGTCTGTTGAGCCCAGAGATTTTCATAGACAAGTTCTTCCCACGATATCGCAATGTATTGCATGCATCCACACAAATGAAAGCCCTATCGAACCATTCAAATCAATGTGAATAAATAGATGGGCTCGTAGTGGTGCCCTGATTGTGTATTTTCGCCTATACGGATTGGGCAAATCGGACTGTGTTTTTGTTGCCCATCACCGGACGCGATATCTCTATCACAGTATCTTGTCCTTGGTGTGATTTCCTGGTAACTAATAAAACAGCGTGCTCGTTTTAGTGTACGTCATGCTGGCTCCTATTGTTTGAAATAGGTCATTCATTATTGCATAGTGATCGCATAATGTTGGCGGTGTCCGATGTTAATCCAGTGATATGCTCTCATGTGCTCGTTCCTTTTTTGTTGCACTTATGATGACTTATGACATTCGCAGTTGTCAGTTTTGTGGTAGATGTACTTCTTACGAGTACTATTTCCGACTACCTGTGTAGTCTTTCTTCTAAGTAGCTTTGCATCTAAATGCATTTAGCTCTTTTAATCTATCAATCCAACGCTTGGTGTTTTTCGTTCTAGTCTTGTATATATGCCCTCAAACTAAGAAGTTATCTCAATATTTTCTTAGACTGCTTCATCGATGATGATCTCTATCTGAGTGCGTAGCGGGCCTGGATTCGCCTTCGTCTTGGAAATTAGTAGGACACTCACGAGAAGTCATATAGTATTCTTCGAGAAGCTATGTGAGCGCGTCAACTGAGCTATCGGAGGGTTCAAGCACAGCCAAACTTCGCTGAGATCCAACGCATAGCACAGGCAACAAAGGAGAGTGGAGGGCGGTACAATTACCAGAAAGTTAAATTGGCTCCAACCAAACTACGCAAATGAAAACAGAAATCCGTGGAAGGAACACGTGTTTTTTTTTACAGTATAGTTCATATACAAATTGACAATCGGATTGCCGAATGTTTCAGTCCAAATCGCCTTCCTCGAATGTTTGCATTTTCACGACGTTTGTTCCACCCTTTCTATGCCAGTGTCATAGGGGTTGCGGCAGACGCCGTGGGGGCCTGCTGCTCACGAATTGCACGTTACTCCACAATCTTCCCAGATTCTCATCGATTGCTGCTTCCGAATGATACTAACCGTTTACTGTATCAAGTTT
>LUCM01008144.1:22681-68531 GCA_008360955.1 Fasciolopsis buskii | reverse complement strand
TGACGTCGATCACTAACACTCTATTCAAACGGTCTTTCGGAATGGGAACAGTTAGGGCTCGCCTTTGTCGTTCGGACTTGGCGTCGGATGTTCGTCAGGTACGTACCAATCTGGAATAAAAGGGGCGTAAGACTTATAAGACCCAACGATCTCTCTGATACAGTTACAATTTGGTCGCTGTGTCTTGGCAGAATCCGGTTTGCATACAAATTCAGCAGTTCTACTGTAAATAAAGCTGCGTCTTTTGGGCCTCATATTACTAAATCCACTAATTAACCTACGAATTTACTAGGGTACCGTTCCGTTTACTACACGTCGGCAGTGAACCAAACTTGTCTCTCCGAAATTAGAATCTTCGCATACCTGCTTAACTGATTGAAGTTCTTTTTCTTCGGAAAAGAACTATTCACTAAACATTTCCTAAGCGGTGCTGATACACCTCATGGTGCTCTTCATTCACCCCATTTGCTTTAAACGTCGACTACCAGTTTTTTTCACACCCCGCTGGCATCTTTGAGCATGGTGATAGTGTTGCCTCAGCTCGTTCTTTGTAAAAGTTGATTATTGCATTGAAGGTCGTCCCCCTATTCGGATATTTTCTGATTAGGCTGATCTTCTAGTGAATAGTGCAAATTTCGGCGGTACTCGGGCTCTGTTCACCGTCGTATACATAAACCATGTGAATGTCTTGGTATCAAATTATGGCATAATTTGTATTGGTGTTTACTTACGGAAATCCTAGTAGAAAAACTACATCGTCTTTTTTAACAAATTTAAAAATCCATAACAATGCAGTGCTCCGCAGTCCGTCATTTTCACCTTGGCGAGTCAACATGTATTACCAGTCACTATTCATCCCTCCTCATCCTCTAACGCTTGCTAAAACGATTTTATAACTCTTCGCTAGGACTTGCAGATCACTAGTTCTGCTTCTTGTTCGGTCTCAACTGATCTGATTTCGAAGTTATGCTTTGGCCACTTAACAGCATCCCTTACGTTTGCATAAAAAAATCTTCACTCTTTTCACCAATTGCATCTTGGCCTCAGTCTAGGTCAGCCTCACATACTGATGCGGCCCACTCATCACATTCTACCCTACTAGCTGTTTTGTGCAGGAATTCTGTTAATCCATTTCTGTCACTTGTCCTAACAAACAAGGATGTCGTTTCGGCCGGACAAATACCCTGTTTTTCTCCATAATTTTATTTTTGCCTTATTTTTAGCTGAAAACCAGCACGCAATTATCCTAAAGCTGATGTGCAATATACTAATTTTTGGAATATATTCGTCGGGGGAAACGAGTGCAACCGCCCAAGTTTACTTGATGTCAAGTGACACGAAATCCCACTACTTTTTTCCATCATGCTGAATGGCTTCCGGACGCCTCGTTGACCTTGCGATCCCAGTCTGCTCTGCAGAAGTATGGATTGGTCACTAAATTCTAGTTATTGTCACCCTACCGTCTTGCCGTCTGATTGTCCTAGCAGCAGGCCGTCGTCTTATGGAGTACCAACTTTACACTGAGTGCCCCTGATATCATCTGGAGTGAAGCAAAGTTTCTTGAATCATGATCTGAGTCCCAGAATGAGTGAACTATCAATGGGAGTCGGGTAACTCATCGAAATAAGAATCGAACGGCGCCATAAGCTTGAATTCGCCTAACAGTAACAGGTGGTGGCATCTGGAGTTGTAAGCATGCAGATCGTCTGGTGTGATAAATACACTCTGTCAAATACTGTCAATTCTCTTTCTAGGGGTAACGGATTCAGAGTTTCAGATATCCACCGCAGACTGATAACTTATACGGTATTGTGCAGAAACCGGTTGAATTCGGTCTAAGTCTTAAGTGTCCAAGAATCTTTATGTCCTCGTGTGAATTATATGAGTTGGTGTTTGCGATGTTCCAAGTGGACTCGCGAACTTAGTCAATTTTCCCCAGAATTGGCTGCGCAATGTGCAGGTGGGTGTGAGTTGGGATTAATCGCATGCGACGCAGTGATCCATTTGTGTTAGTTTCCGCAGTGGTACCTCTTTCGTTGTTGGCCTTCGAATTTCTTTTACGTCTTCAGCTGTCTTATACTAATTTATGGACTTTTTGGAGCTGCACAGAAAAATGTTTAATCGTCCTTTTAGCCACATCACCAGGCTGCTCGTATTCGGTGCTAGACCCGTTTAATGTCAAGCCTGCATGTTCTCCCGTCGTTGAATGAAATCTATCTATGGTTTTGTAGCCTTCGACTGTGGTGTCGTTGCCTGACTGAATGGACATTATACACAGATTTCTGGCTTGATCACTCATTATCAGTGATTTGGTGGCTCAGTTTAGTTACTTCAATAGCTGTGCTAAGGGAAGTGTGTATCCTGACGTAGATCTTGGTCGGTGAATTATGACTAGAGGCTATTGACTGACAGGGGAAGTGGTAGTTTCACAAAAACTTCGTCAAATTCCGATCTATTATTACTCTCTTCAAAATTTATTTTGGAAACTAAAACTTGTTTTAAGAGGAAGAACAAATGGGACTTCACAATCGATCCAAGAACCGATTCATGGCATTTGATAAGTTCATTAGTCTGGATGTTGACCGTCAGAACATGACTGACCAATAACGTCATAGGTATACGCAAAGAGCATGGCCGCACGAACCCCGGCGTGCCTCTAGGTTGTGGGTAGGGGTCAGTTGCCATATTGGTGATTAGCGGTGAATAACTAGGGGTTGTGCAAACCGAATAAGCCTCCGAAGTCAACCTACGGCAGTGTCGAGGGTGCAGTGGTTTTTCACACTGCAAGCCTTCTCCATATAAAATACACAAGGGCGCCTTGGTTCCATTGTTACGCGGCGAGTAAGGTCAGCCATTCCATAAGGCCATGGCCACCTAGCTACACCGGAAACAGTGAACATTACGATAGGCGTATGAATGGAGTTTTTCTGTAAGCTGGTCCGTCAGGAAGAATGGAAGTCTGTTTTCAATTGATCAGAGGCGTCCCAATCAATCACCGGCTTCCAACGGTTTTGGAACTGCTTCGCTTAGATGACTTGAAGATCCGGTTGCTTCATCGGGAGCTCGTGGTGGAGCTCTTTAAGACAACCCTTACCTCAACGTGGGCAGTCGGGTAGTGCAAAACCCAGAGATGACCTGTAGATTGTAACGGACAATTGTTTACGTGCGGCAGGAGTCTCGTTCGTTTTCTTTTTGCTATGATTCCCATGGTACAAGATCTATGCCTAAATTTAAGCTATGCATATATACATATCATAATACCTTTAACTTGCTCATAGAAATAGCCTATGAGGTTCTTGGGAAAGTGTGGTGAGTCTGCGTGCAAGTCACGTGAGACAGTCCGGCACAGCTTCAGTGTATTCGGCGTGGATAACCGGCCAATCAGAACTGTGGCGACAGACCAGCGTGAAGATCAAACGCCTCAAATGCCACTGAACCAGATAAACTTCACCAATCGAGATTCTTTCTATTTTACGTAAAAACATGTGATTTATAAATAAACTCCGAGTGTCTTCCAGCTGCTATGAGCTTCTCGTTGTCCATAGTTGCGTAATTTTGGTCAAAGCTAATCAAGCACGTATTAGTAGTCCGCATCCGTTCGTTATTACGAACGGACCAGTTCCACATTGCGATTTCAAGTGCTAATACCAAAGAAAGCTAGGTTCTTCATTTGTCAATATAATAACCAGTTCGGAGGAAGGCAGTCTGATACTCGTTTCTCACGCTGTCGCACCAGAGTCTGAACCATTCAGTCCACTCTCTGGTACACCAACCAGCATGTTCAAATGTACCATACTGGGTAACTCTAAATAATGACACTTGAACTTTTCAACTAAGCCGGAGGTAGTACTTAGCATGACCAAGCCCACGTGTAACAAGAAAACGGGTAGCACGTAACAATAATCTCGAGTTTGTTGGGAAACCGCAAGTATTTTAGGGAGGGGGGTCGGAATAGCCCGAATGGTCATGCGCTGATCAGTCAATGGCATATAGGCTTCTTTGCTTCTATGTCGTGCGGTTCATGGATTATCGATTCCGCTGGAGGATTGTAGTTGCGACGTTTTAGCATGTAGTGCCACGTGACTTTCACCTAGGTTTGCTAGAGCCACGTAATCACAATAAAAAAGTTCCAGAATTAATTAGTTCTAGCCTAATTAGAAATCGAGCAAAAAGTAAGAAACTACCGAGCAATGCATGTAATTCAGTGCAGTAGAACAAATGCCAGTAGTTTGAGGATCCACAGAAAAAAAGAAACGCACCTGAGTAGTTCCCAGCCTGGTGAATGTACACTGTCTGAAAGTATTCTTTGAGACAGTTTGTTGCAGACTGTAACGACCAAAACGCTCAAGCCTTGTTCCCGGTGAAGTTGGTCAGCGATTCACAATCCAAATTGTCAAATAATAAACTTCACACGCTCTGGATAGCGCCTCGGAACCGGGTAGCGAGATCTGATGCGAAACCTAAGTGAGAATAAGATTGCTCTACAGGTTCTACGGTAATTTCATGAGTTAAAAAATATGTACATAACCATCATTCCTTTGACAATGAGCCAAAAGGCAGGCAAAAAGACAGTAAAATTTGTGCAAATGAACAATTGGTTAAAAAATAAGTAGGAATTATCTGTCCCGTGATTCAAGCGAAAACAAAAGCTTCTGTACGCTTGATCAGGCCCAACACTTTCTTGAGAGGGACAGCCAGAAATCTATGTAGACGAACTGAACGTTTACGGTCAGTCCACGTGGGCTGTAAAAAAAAACAAAACCTAAGTCAGGGTGAGTCGTGACTACACCAAATGTTCACAAAGTAATCTCAGTCAGAGGGCACGACGAGCGGATAATAAACGGCGATTAAAAAATCGTTATCATTGGGAGTAGCTTGGTAAGGGTGATTTGATATTGGATAAAGAAAGATGAAAGGAATTTTCAACCAATCCAAATGTTACACAGGCGGTGGAGCGCTGTAGCAAACACACTGTACATCGCGTAATTAAGTAGGCTTTGTAGGGAAGGCTGTAACCTAAGAAAGACACCTACTAAGAGAACACTTTCGCCCGCACAATAGACAGTCATGCCGACCAAAGAAGATCAACAACTGGGCTATCACTCGTTAGTCGTTTGACTTTCGCTGCGATCCAGTCCTTACAGGCCTCGAATGGCTTGGCCGCCAGTCACGTGCATGTCTGTTCCGCTGCCTCCAGGTAGCGCAGCCTAACCACATCTCACCCGCCGAGCATCACCACGTTTGAGCGAAATGTCCGTGTGTGCCTTTAGGACGGTGCAAATATAGAAGGACGCCGGCGGCAGCCTTTGCCCACGCATACCGGTGATCGTTAGTCAGACTGACCTCTCTCTCATTCAGAGCCCAACTGTTGAAAGTTAGAGACATGGATCTATGAGTCACATTCGGTTTCGGGGGTTGGCGCGGCACGACGCGATAGGACTGGCACCAGTCACGTACCAATCGCAACATGAACATTGGTACGGATATGAGTCCACCACGCTCGAGCGGTGCTGGTCAGTCATGCGCTAAGGCTGAGACATTTCACCGGGCTTTTGACCTTGAAAAAGTGAACTGACCGTTCATCGCATTGTAACTATCCGACCTGCGTGCATCCAATCCAGGAAAATCACAGATGACTCACTCGGACGAACGGGACAACGACAGCCACGCTACGTCGAAACGTAGGGGGCAAATTTTAGGAAACACTTTTACAAGTTATTCGCGCATATATAATAATCGAGTGAGAAGTCATTGGCGGAATAACTTTGGGCCAGTGGAAGTCGCAGAATGTTCATTTTTCTCGTCCCTGGGTCTGCACGATTCCGATTGTTTGGTTTTGGTATGCAAACGACTAGAAAGCTCTGCTACACTTTGCCATGTGAGTTACAGGTTGATTTAGCCAATCTGGACATAAAAACACTGGTTGCTAGAAGAAATTTCAGTA
Source organism: Fasciolopsis buskii (assembly GCA_008360955.1). Lineage (NCBI taxonomy): Eukaryota > Metazoa > Platyhelminthes > Trematoda > Plagiorchiida > Fasciolidae > Fasciolopsis > Fasciolopsis buskii. The sequence continues at coordinate 62,587 of LUCM01008144.1, read as the reverse complement.
GCATATAAGTGATCGAATCGAGTTATCCCGAAAAAATTGCTCTGCAAACATACTCGGCATATTATTAAAAACGCTGTGATCCGAGTGCAGCGATTCTAATTCCCCAGCAGTTACCGGTTTTTCGTGTCCTTTTAGTCTAGAAATAACCATTTGTTTCCCAATGGTTGGCTCGTAATTTTTCAGCTAACTACCAATCTCTCCGAGAGTGGTTTTCGAGAATTGATTTATGTCGGTGGAGAAATCATTCAAGTAGAAGAAAAAACCTTTCCGAAAATCTGTTTTCCTTATCACATGTGGCTTCAACATGTAGAAATAATGCGAATAACCAGAAGTATCCGGTCGATCACAGACCGCAAACAACCGAATGATGTGCTTAGGTTTCTCAGTCGTTAGTCTTGTCTGATAAGTGGATTTTACGATCGATAAGCTTTTATGACAAGTTTTGCTTCCGTTACCCTGCCGTTTCCCATCTAGTCCCATCATTGTTCCCTCTTCTCCTATCCGTATGCGGTAATGCTTAGCCATGATGCAAATTCTAATACTACTGGTCCATCCCAGTTATCTGTCAATCGTGTCGGGTTGAAATACATTTTAGTTACCAACTTTTGCGCAGGGTTATGAAGCCTTACCAGCCCATGCATTCTGATCAATGATGAATAGCCTTCAAGTTCCCCTTTGACACTGATGTCAGAGAAGGCTGCTCCCTGTCACGGGCACCGTGAAACTTACAGTGGGAAGTTGATCTCTTCCCTAAAGATTATTAAGGAACGCAACTGTTCATGAGTCTTGGATTTCAGATTTCAGACTCACTGATGGCTACGCCATCGTGGGAGTGACAACCGGAGTTTTTTAGTCGAATCTTGATTGTACTGAACTGAAATGCAATATGACAATCTGGAAATGTAACCACCAAATCTAATACCCATTTCAGTGGTGAAACTTTGGCGCGGTGTATTACTTCAGAAGCCCACGTCCCATAGTATTCTCTTGTGGTTGAGGCATCAGGCTCCGCAGTTTAGGAACCTCACAACTCGATTTAGGGGCCAATTACCCTATAGTTTGTCGGTGTCAGTTGGTTAAGTTGTAACGCAAAACACTCAAACTACGGGAAGCATTGTTAAGGTGTGCGTTTGTGGGTGTGTGATTCTGCTAGTTAAGTACGGTGGAATGGTCATTTCGAGTAGCCCTAGTTGCACTGTAAGTCAGGATGGGAAACATTGTGCTAAGTTTGAAAAACGACTCGAGTGAATCAGATGAGAAATAATTCGATTAGCCTGAAAACTGTAAATAATGGATGCAAATCTTTACAACAGGGATGAATAGCAGCATTCGTGAACGACGAAAGATGGAACTAGTATGAGAAACAGCGCGACGGGGTTGGAGAACGACCATAAAAGCCCGAGTGGACCATCTAATTCGTCGGGCTTAGTTATGATCGATGGTTTTTTTAGATTAATTTTTGCTCATCCATGGATAACAGTGAAGTCAAACCGGTTTACCTGAGGCTCGAATAAATACCACCAGTTTAATTTTAAATAAGATAAGTATGTTGGGATTAGTGTTAGTGCTAGTGTGGTCAGGCAGAAAAACGTCCGATGTTGCATGAATCGCGTGCATCTGCCGATCGAACATAAGCCCTTGAACCACCCGGAAAAACGGAAGCATTCTATGTGGTTCACACACACACACACATCATACACACACGTTTTCTCGCTTGGTGAGAGATCGATTAGGATGAACATGGTTCTCGACTGTGATCGATTAATGGAATAGATTCATTGATGTGGTAATCGGTGAAAAATATGCTTGTCCCGGAATTAGTAATAACTGACCAAGCGCATATTAATTTCGTAATGTAGTTAGTAAATGTTTATGTGACGATAATGCTTTGAGGATAGAATTGTCGAAAGCATCCATTTGCTCAATGATCAGGTGCTGATGTTTAACATTAGTAGTTACCTGATGATTGCAAATCAACTTTGAAACCGCCTCCTTGACTGCTGTACATCTCATATACACATGCCTATCCATTCACTGTGGCCTTCTCCATACTACAGATTTCTCCATCGTCTAACAGTCTCCCTTTAATTTAGTAGCCTCCAACTGGGATCTCGGTTGGAACAATCAGGTCATTTTCTGCTGATTACTTAGCTACTGATGAACGTCACTTTAGACCATTATAAAATTCATACAACATGTTCCCGTCTATAGTATGAGTTGTTCCAGGCCGTATTTATTCTGGTCTAGTCCAAAGCTGCTAAACCACTAGGTAAGACTACCAAAAGAGGATGCAATCTGTAGTTCTGTTTTACTTTCAGCGGCAAGTTAAGTCCCGTTTATAGGTAGGGAACATGTAAATTTCAGGTTAAATTCTACTGGAAACATGTTGTCATTTATAAGACGTTTCTTTTCGCTTCCAGTTAGCTTCGGCGACAAAAACAAGAATTCAACGAACTTAAATGAATGCAAAATTGGCTCGGTACAGTTCTCACTACCTTTCGATGCCTCGTGTTCCATTCGCTGGAATGGTCTAAGTTTGATGTGTGAGTATTATATCATACCACTCTGGATCATCACAACAGACCAGTTATAACAAATATCTGATCACCGAAATTACACACAACGTTTTAGCTAAACGTGAGTGGAAATCGGAGCAGTCAGTCCAACTCAGCTCTCTCGCTAGGTCATGTGACCTACTGTTCTCTTTTAGGTCAATAGTCAGACTACCTGAGAACGTGCATTTTATTTTTCTTCTTGGCTACCCGGCTACTTCACCAACAGAACTCTGAGCACAAGAATGAGCGGAAAAATATCCATACTATTGGTAGGTGATTCCGGAGTACCCCAAGGAGCTGTTCTTGTCCGTTATTTGTTTGCAACATTCAGTAGGAATCTGTCAGAGAATGCCCTTTGTCAATTTTCAAATATCACGATGATGTTGCTGTCCGCCACTCTGTATCTGAAACCGAGGAATTCTCCAGCTTTCCAAACAATCTCTCACTCATCACTTTTCTGTCCAGTCTGCTTTAAATCTTTCTTTCTCGAGATCCTTCGAGTGACTGTTTGATTTTTTCGATCTACTTGCACGTCTGGCCATTCATTAACTCACTAGGATAGTTTCCGTCAACTATTTAGGAATCATTATCGATAAGAACTGGAAGCGGTCAATTCATGTTTCTTGTTGTATAAAGAAACTTAGAAGACCACTTTTTCATACAACAGAATTGCAGGACTTCCAGTTTAAGCAAACCACCAACGGGTTCCCTCCCGTTCCTCCATTGTTTGTCTGTCACTTTTTCTGGCTTATTGAATTAATATCTCAGAAACCTTTGCTGAATTCTGTCAGTTATCAGTGGCGTACCTTTCTCATCAACGAAAGAACTATACACTAAACTGTGGGATGTGCAACTACCTGTGCGGGAGGGAAATATACAGAGGATTCTTTCGAGTCCATCCGGTCGTCTGTACACCGATCTTCCCAAATGCTGCTCTTAAGCTGTTTCACTTTTCGTCCCATGACCTGCCTTATAAATATCAATAGCAACTCGAGTATTCCTTACTTAGCCTGAATTTTCGCCAGTCGAGAGCAGGTCGGGTCTGTGTGGGGAGTTTACGTGCAAGTCAGGTGACACAGTCCGCGACTACTCGCTGGCTGGTGAGAACTGTGGCGATAAACATTCGCGAAATCCAAATATTCGCCGAAAGCGATTGGACTGAATATATTCCACCAATTTTTCTACACAAACCCATCAGCTGCAAACACAACTGGAACGTGTTTTCTTTCCGCCCTAGTGTTCAGGTTTTGTTTGTTTGCGTAGCTTGAATTGGAGCGAATCCTATTGGTAATTCGCATCTGTTCGTTACTGTGATTGATCGAATTTTGTATACTAATATTAAGTCTAATTATTACAATTTAATATTCTCGGCAGTCTCTCGTGGATCTACATCTTTTTTTCGTGCAATTTTTGCCTTGAATGTACAGACCAGACGATGGATGCGTTAAATTTTGAGCAAAATGAGAATAATTGTGCACGTGAAAAATTCCATACATGCAAATTCGAATGAGGATACGCATACACAGCATCGTGCCAGTAATGAGAGTGAAAGCGGAGCTTGAGAATGAAACGACGAGTTCGGTCAAACGCGCTGTGATTAGATGCATTTTTCTGACAAGTGGACAAAATGAACGACTCGTACTACCTTTGAACACAATTTTATCTCCTATAGCGATGGAAGTAAATCCAACTTAGATGTGTCTGACTTCCTGAATGAAAACCGGCCCAGTAAGAAGAGTGAAGACGATTACTTTTAGAATGAGTCTCCTGGTGACAAATATCTGACGTAGCCTGGTCAAACTGGTATTCACTGGCCGTTGGGGTGTCATTTTCCGGTACAGTAATGCTGCATTTCTACAAATGCATTTGCACTCAAAACAATGGGATCCACTCAAAGTACCAACACGGAAAGAGAACCCCCTATCCGGGTCTGGGCAGATGAATACAGCAAGATAGACACGAAAACTGGAAATTACTTTCGGGTTTGTTTACAAGTCATTCGTGGATACACTAATTGGTCAGAGACATCACGTTGGTGGAATACATTTGAGCCAGTGGAAGTCGCGTAATGTTCATCCTTCTCGATGTTGGCTCGGCAAAATTGTGATCCCCTGGCTTGAATATGTGGGCGATAGTAATGTTTTACTACACATTTTCTTGTGAGTTACACGTAGATTCATCAAAGTTTCACAGTTACATTTGAAGTAATCTTTGTCAATTCTTTGTTTAGCAAGCCTTTGGTGGGACTGGCACATAGACCACAAAGCGAACTTGTGAACCTTTCTGATTCGAAGGTTTGGATGAGGGTCACAGCGTTTTTACTGTAAAGTAGGAAGTAGAGATAGTTGTGACCATGCAGGGAGACAGTATTCAAGGTGAAATCATTCAACTGATGGCACGTGACAAGATGTGCGAAAGTCTTGAAATATAACGTCCAGTGCACCAAGTGCTATGTGAATGTAAATAAATCGTGTTCGTTATCGATTCTCCATCAGGCTAGCCACGTTTAACTCGTGTGCGCTACCGCATATGAGACAACAAAAGTGTTTAACTCGCAAAATGAAGACTCTAGCCGTTGGTGTGTACTGCACCCAAGGCATTCGCATTCAGGACTCCGGCTGCACTATTCAGTTGACATTCCCATTCACTCTATCTGCAGTATTTTATCTGTTCCTGTCTGGAGCCTTCTAGACTGTTGCTTGTGGTCTTTCTAGCATTGGTTTGGTTCTCAGCGAGAGGGCTTAAGGTGTACTGACTGGGTAAACTCCAATCAAAGGCCTGCTACGCACACTGAGACTTTGAGGTCTGTCGTTGCAGCGTATGCACCCAAAGAGTTCAGTGCAGATGCAACAGATCATATTTTTCATCGAAAACATGTGGTGTATATACATATATATCTCAGAAATCTGAGCTAAGACCATATGCCATTGGGGTCATGGCTACGGGAGAGAAAACAATAAGTGAGAAAGAGAAAAGAAAGGACATTTCGTGGAGTCCACCACTGCTCATTGAATGCTTCTATTCGAGGCAGGCAGTGGTTAAAAGAAAGGTTAAGGTGGCCAGTCGATAACTTGGGAGAAAGTAAGAAAAATTTAACCGTTGGACTAGGCCGTGTGGGTACAGTTAGACTACCAGGTTGACATCTATGGCGTCCCTCCGAAGCAACTGTTGGAGACAGCAGGTGATATGACTCAATGTGGCAGTCGGTGGCATTCTTGAGTTTAAAACCGTTCTTCTTCACAGTTCTTTAACTTACTACTTTGCAGTCGATCTTCATTGTTCTTCATTCTTTTCTGTTTGAGCAGAAGGCGCTTTCAGGCAACAACTAAAATCGGACCACAATGATGCAGGGTTAATTGTTGTGCCAATTGAAACTGATAGTTCGCTTAAGATAGCTTCTGTACCCTCAATCTCACCTATTGGATCCATGGGCTGGGGACCGTTACCTAATTACGCGGTTCATACTCCATTCGGATGTGGATTGAAATCCAGCATTTCCAGTACTCGACTCCACCGCAGATGTCGGTGAGCATACACCCGTATGCTTCGCTCACCGTCCGTAGTTGGTATGGAATCAAGGTTTAACCGTCTTCCGTACAATGATTACTGAAGAATGGTGAATCCGGTGGAGGATGCTGGACATTTTAGTGGAATCACCGTCACGAGAAGGCAGTGCGTAGGACTTTCTGAGCAGAAGCTGCGAGACCCCAGTCATTTGCGAACACTTCGAGAGGCTTTCAGGGCGAGTAGGCAACTCGGAACCTGAGACATTCGCCCTCGACCATAATGAGGCAGCATTTTCACACAGCGTTTGGGCTTGGTGTCAAGTTAAACTGAAAACCTATACAACCGACCATTCAATTTTATGCGCTCCAGTCAAGTTACACCTGTCTATCCGGGATGTCATCAGGTCCTATATCAAAATAACCAGTCAGGAAGTCATATGTGACCCGCATGACTGAATGCAGGCTACACAAAGCTCCCCACCCAGGGCAACGTTCGCATGCTTGTCGATGCTTGGATCAGTGAAACCAAGTGCAAAACGAGAGTTTCAAAATCGTTCTGCCAAAACGAATGATGGTGGGGTAGACAGTCAAACATTTGCCAAGTGTTCTGGCTACCATTCTTGAAGGACTTGTCAGTATGGCATGCAAAGACGGGCGTTTTGTGTAAAGATCTTTAGTCCTATATTCCGAATGGAGAAATGCTGTTTTCAAGTGTTCAATATCAGAAGCGTCCTTGAAACCAGCTCCGTCAATGATAATATTTTTCGAGATGGGAAATAACACGCAATTGGTCTATATATGCTGAGTGCAACCAGGGATTTCACAGAATCACCAAGAACAAAAACATGCTGCCAGACCTTTTGGAATGCAAGTGGGACGAAAAGCGTGGGGGGGGGTTCGAGTGATACCTAAGTGCTTTCATTTATGACTGCGAATGACTAGCAAACATGGAAGCGTCAATAACATCGGTACAGTGACTGAACACCAGGTATTTGGAATGATGTGCCGAATACTGATTAGGCTGAACAAAAGTCAGACTCTTCCTTTAAAGTGGTGCGATCAAAGGAAGGGCGTTCGTCCATTTAATTGCATGAGAGTTGGAGGTGAGAGACGTTTTTATTTGTTTATGAAATCTTTCTACTAATCCATTAGATTAAGGGTGATATGCAGTCATCCGAATACGTTTAAATCCAAGCAGGATAGAAAAGGTCAATGAAAATGTAGACTGGATTTGTGTGTCTCTGTTGACGCTGGCCGTGGAAGGAATTCCAAAAGTAGAAATTTAGTGCTGTAGAAAAGTTTTTGAAAATGTACCGCGAGAGGTGTTAGTAACGGGAACTGTCGATGGCCAACGAGTGAAACGGTCAACACATGTTAAGAGAAAACGGCAGCCACTTGCTGGTGGGGAGTGAAAAATGTCTAGGAGAATGTGCAAATGACGAGAATGGCACATGATTATGGACCTTCCTCCACTGGTACGGAATTGTTAGACAGACGATTATTTTAGCTTCTAACAAGCAGTGTTTTTTGTTGTCTGATTCTCTATTACCCTCGTTCTAAATTTTCCGTATGGGTAACCATCGCTATTAATCGCTACTGTGTTTATATTAGATCTCAACTATCCAGCCACTTGTCGTCAAGGCCCACCTAGACATAAATCTGAACTGAACGTGTCAGTGTCCGATAGAGCGATTCCGGTTGCCGATGTCGTAGGACCGTATTGGCTCTCAGCCTTAAGATTTGGATGACGGAGACAACCGACCCAGATAGTCTCATGAACCTAATACAACAACAACAACAAAAACAACAACAACAACAACAACAACAACAACAACGACAGCAGCAGCAGCAGCAAATTCAATGTCAGCAGCAGGGATTGTTGGAAAGAGAAGAGAGGCAAGTAAAGGTTTTGAGGTGATGACCGAGAAGATCAAGAAGATTTCTGCGAGCGGGTCCACGATAACATGAAATCAGAACCTAGATTAAAAGGATCATTGACCACCGCAATTAGGGAATTGAAGTATGATGTAACCAAACTCCTAAACTTGAGTTGTGGTACAAACGGTATGAAGATGTAGTGCTTATGGACGATGTCAGTCTGAATGAGGCCGCTAAGATGCGCTTGCTGAAGCAAAAATTGGGCGCTTCAGAACACACAGTATTGTAATTGCATTCTGCGGATCAACCACGAGATTTCAAACTTAATGAGACTATTGCATACCTCAAAGCATTCTTCGAAGAGAGGGATTCAATATTTAACATAAGTTACGAAGTCACCAGACAAGCAGACAAAAACATTGTTAATTATGACGCCGGATTCAGTCGGAAATGCGAACGACTTTTGCTGAAAACGGTGATGGGTGAGCAATTTAAACCACCGCTATCTGTCTCCGGTCTAACTTCAGGACTCGCTCGTTTGCTCGACTGCATTCATCAGACTCAGTATCATTGCGAAATCTCACCAGTGTATACCTCACTGAGTAAACTTGAGTAGGATTCACAAGTGCTCCAGGAATCAACCGATAATTCGGGCAACTTAAATGTGGACAAAATTTCGAAATTAGATATTTCTTAGCATGAAAGCCAAATAAAACCGGACCTTCAGAGGCCGCCTTCAGTTTTCTGATTCTCTGGTAACTGGCATTTTGTGCAGTTTTGTGAACTTTGATACCACAATTGAGAGCGCTGCGACCAAATGGGGCACAAAGAATGATTTTGTGCAGACTTACGCGAACAGTCAGAACTATACAAAACACAACCATCGAAATTTTGACGGAAATCGAATCGAAAAAATTAGAGGAGTTGCAGGGAACACATCACGCTTTCGGTTAATGGGTTCTCTGTGCATCTGCGAACCAGTAATTTGCAGTGAACCTGGAAAAGTATCGACAGTCTACAGCTTGAACCGACGTGTCCTGTGGCCCGAAACGCATTTTAATTGCTTCCTGGATAGTTCTCGTTTGTGATTTGCATTCCATTGGCATTCCTTATGTTACACCCTCTAGGAATCGAATGGGTGGAACAGCTGTGAGATGCTCCTATCAACTCAGTTTGTAACTCATCTACTCGAAAACAGGAAGTCACCGGGCTTCCTTAACGCGGATGGACTAAGTCTCGCAACCGTAAAGGAGAACATTATGAACTATGGCACTGCACACCCTTCCGTTGAAGAGAAACCGGATGTCATGGCGGTGCCACAAGTGTCGCAGGTTCGCAAAAAATGCTCTGGTTTTCACAATCCGTGATGAGACCACTCCCCTAACGCCTCCACCATATGTGACCAAACTCCCGAGATATTTGAAGCAACTGACCACCTCTAACCGATCACCATAAATGGTGAGTGTAGACACAGGTTCCTGCCAGTCTTGAGGACGTACCTCGCATTGTGAAGGTGCAAAGCGGAACAATATTCAGGCATTTTTAAGCCGGATTTCTACATCTTTCCGGAGGGTGAGCCTGTTTTTCGTCCAGGAATACAAGTTTTTGTCCAAGTACGATTTTCCCCGTATTTTTTAGGCCAAATAGTAATCGGTGATATGTTTAACAGAGGAATTTATGATATCTGAAAGAGAACAAACCAGGCTGCTAGTCGAATAAGTTAGTTTTCTGTGCACATGTCAAAAGCTATGAGATAGTCCTCATCTGAAACTGGCAAATTCGTCGGCACGGGGTAGGACAGGATAAGACCAGTGGAAAATTGGTTCATTATAATCTTTCTGTGATTTCATTATATCTACCTACCTGAATAACATTGGCACTGGGATTAGATTCAAGCCTGGATAGAAAAAATCACTCGTCACAAGATTATCGGGTCGTCCCATACATTTTAGATCGGGGCATTTTGTCGAGGTATCAAATTTCTCTCGGGGAGCAGCGATCTTTGCTAGAAACTACATTACGTTAGTGGTTCTCGATCAGCATAGGTGGTAAAGTTTCTCACCTTATAAAACGTTCTCAAAAGTTTTTTACTGCAAAATATATTGCAAGAAGCTCAGGCCTGGCGATCACAGCTTCCGGGAGAAAAATAAAGCTGGTTGCGTCACATCCTTAGCTATTTGATGTGATTGAGCACCAACGGTTAAATCAAAGGCATCCATTCACAGAAAGAGTACGGTTTTTTCGTCAGTTTTTATGTGTGCATTAGCAGACATTTTGGATAAAACTACCTTGGTGGTTTGCATTGCTGCGTTACCCCTTACACACGGGAAAGGAGAATTACGTCGCAAATTCAACGAGAGATATGAATATTCCAGCGGGTCTGCTGTTCTTGAGGGAGGAGACTCATTAAAGAGTCCATTTGGCCTCAGTTTTTCTGTCATTCAGAGAACAAGGAATGGTTGATAACCCGGTGTTCACAATCAACAATTGTTTCTCGCTAGTATGCATTTCATACGTTCCACTCCCCTGATTGCAACTTGGCGTCCGCTCTATTCAAATCACGATGGATCCAGATTGACTACGTCGGCATTAATTACTGGTGCCGGTTGCCGGTTGCACTGATGTACTCCCATCGGCTTCTCCCACGCGTTAGCGGGCACTAAGCTGACCCTGTGCACTCGAACCACACAGTGCAGGGTCGGTTAGATTGAGATAATCCATCCGACTCAACTCACCTATCGATTTTCCGAAAAACACTGAATAAAAAGCTAAAATTACCCCTGCTTAATAGGGTCAATGAGAGTTGGTAACCTATCAAGAGTGCTTTACATGGTGCTGGCTAAATGAGATATGACTTCATCTTTCATTTTTTGAAACCCTGGTGTTTTGCTAATTCTCTGCACCTTCATGAATCGCAGCAGTCGATTCCAGCTGGTATCAGGAAATGAGGCACAATTCACAGCGAAACGCAAGTGTACGCAGGGATCAAGAGATCTTGGAAGATTTATTCGAAAGTGGTGGGAATGTGAGAGAACAATGACTCGGTGTGTTGAGCCCAAACAGTGTTCTTCTAATCGATGATCGTTGATTTTTTCATGATCATCCTGAACGCGTTGAGTAAGACTAAAAGGAAAAACGTGGTGGTCAGACCATAATTTAACTCAGGACTTTGAGGGATTCAACTTCGTTTTGACAGTGATTGCTATGTCCTGCCTTCCAGGTCCAATGTGGAAACAAAAAAGCACATTCTGTTTTTATTTTAAGTTATATGGCACAGGGGTGGGAGGATAAAATTTCCTCAGAAGAATGACCGGTTTCGTGGTTACTGCCACTCAACACGCGTACGTGCCCGATGCTTTCCTGTTTAGTCATCCATAAACTTCAAATAAAAAAAATAGAAACTCAAAACCATGTGCTCTGTCAGCAGCCTGTTATTGACTAACCATGGAAAACCGACCACAATTCACCGTTGTGGTTCTCCTTCCGTGAAGTTCCAGTTACATGTCATTTCGTTGACACTAAGCTTGTTTTTAAGCTGGTATATATATATATATATATATATAAATGATAGCAGGTTAGAGAATGATGTCCTTTCTCGTAGCTCAGGTTCAACATGATGGCATTGGTTTGTTTGCTGAACTGGGCCATTTGATTGCAAACGCTTCATTACCTATCATCGAACTAACCAATGCCATATATACATATATAGTGAAATAACCTTATTCTACTATTATTTGGCCTCATTGAGTTCGAGTAAATGATAACTGAATGAAAACTGGTGTTTCAACTTTGATTCGTTCCTCAAAACCGCAGAAGATTGCGCATACGAGTTTTGAGTTTGCATTGCCAAGAGCAAATATTATTGACTGACACCTCATTTACCTCGGATAATTTTCTTTGGAACAGTTACGTAATCAGTTTGATCCAGAAAATCTACTTAAGCCAACCAAATACCAATTAGTAGTAATCCTCACCGAAAAAGCCGTCTTCTGGTACATTGTTACATTCACAGCGATTATCAGTGGAATTGTGGCAATACTACTGAAGCCTGGGGCGTGGAATAATTTGGTCTTGAAATGCATATTTCCACTGACGTTATTTCACTGAACTATCCCTCTCACCATGGATTTTATGGAACGATGATCTAAGATTCTTGGTGTTAACAACAACAACAATTGGGATGTTTCAAAGGGATTGAAGTAAGGAATTTTTTACTTTTCTCCTCCAGATCCATGAATGACTGAAAGGTGAACTGAATTCTAGACTTTGTTACTCGTGGTAGGTACACTAAGGACGGATCTAGCATGTACAGAATCCACTGATGAGCCAGTAAATCAAACCGTGTTTGGACCAACAAGCGAGTAAATTCACCAAAAGTGGTAAGGTTCTTCTTGCTGATACCTGTAAACCAAGACGGATGTTTGTTTTGTATGGTCAGCTGAAGGGGTGAAAGTGTATGAACTTATAAGGCTGATCACGAAAATTTCGTGAGCCGAAACTCAATACACGAGAAGAGCAACGTGGTTCACACCAAAATAGTGTTTTTAAACATCGAAAACGGAGGATTGTGATGTTGCTGACGCAACCTAATTTAATCACATGAACTGTGTGTCATATATCACGCCTAAATAATCACCGGTGGGTAAGTTTGATTCACTCTAGACACGTGAGATATCAAACAAGCTAATAGAGTTTTCATACGAAATGATTCATAGTGCAATGTGGTGAAGCAAAACCCAGTTCTTTATGACCTTTAAGTTTTCATCCCCCAAAGTTCACTGAGATGGTGAGACAAACAAACAGAACTAACTAGCCTGATGAATAACCTGACAGTGCCACTCACAATAGGATCGACATTCTACTTCGTGCTCTACCAGTAATAATAATGCGCACTACATTTGCAAATACCATGAAGCTGTTCGTGTTCAGTGTAGTAGCTAGATGAAAAGTATTGAACAAAGAGATATGAGTTTGATTTGACCGTTGTAGATTTCTCGGAACCATGGTCAACAACTGTAGTTTGTAAACAGTTGCCCTAGAATGCGTTGCATCTGGTTTTTTTTAACGACATGCACACCAACAGACACGAATTCTGGTTGTAGAATTTTTATTTGCCACGAAGTGTTGGATGTTACCTGATGCCAAATCCGACTGAATTTTCCCCCATTCAACATGTCCCTACACCAGGTGTTTGACCTTTGGATTCGGAAACTTAGAGTGTGTATTCCGATAAATGTGTTAATCTGTTGGACGTTTTTGTCAACCTGAATGGTTTATCCTATCTAACTTAGAACGTAGTGTTGTCTTTATCTTTCTACGGTAGAAACTAAGATTGTTTGCCTGATTGTTTTCACTTGAACTGATCGTTTGTTTGTGACCCATATTTCATTCCAGATGGCTTACCATAGGCCGAAATTCCGTATCACGTGAGTACCGCAAGTACTAGTTAGGTCCGGGTAGGTCCTCTGGCTAGGTTAATTAATAATTACTAATACATAGATCACCAAAGCATCCTGTTGTGTACGTAGGCACATAAACTGCACACAAAAAACCATACATGTAAGAAAACATTCTGACAACAATATATTATGTTAATGAATGCGCACCTGGTTGTTGACATTTTTTCCTGAAAGAACCAAGGTGCAGTTCTGACCAGCAAGTGGTAAACAAATTCCTAAAACTCGACCTCAAATCTTTATTTTTTGTAATCCGACTGATCTCGAAAGCGTACATTACTAAGGAGTAAAATATAGGATGATTATTCTAAACGGTTTTGTCGTGAATGAGTGACGAACATCATGTCATTTCAAGATAAGCATAGAACACTGTTCACATAGTGAATACTTAATTGGTGATTCAACGAAATCTTTATAGTATCCTATACGTTGTGGTGCTAGTAAACATTGGGATAGCGATCTCCAAAAACGGTGAGTGATCCATCTGAAAAGTTCAGGAGCAGAAAACCCACACACCCGAGATCCAATAGGCGCATCAGTTAGAGGTAACATCCATTCAGTTAAATCAGTGAAGCTACCATCGACCCAGGATCCATTCTCGGTGACCTTTAGAACTGGACCCATTCGGTTTATAGACTTCTTATTGCTACAGAATTGATTGCGTAAATATTTCTATACGAGATGTTCGTAACATAGTAAGCCCTTGTCATTTTCGAACTTTGACGAGCAAAGATGGTCGCCGAATGAAGTCCTCTTTGTACTAATAATCAGTCAGTTCCATTTATGGCCTGTGACTAGGGGTCACGGAACCATACAACAGCCTTCTTGTTTAGCAGGTTGGTAGCGCTGAATTAAAAGGCTATGAGAGGCTGATTGCTGTTTGAAATCCAGCCGTAACATTAAGAAACCCAGAGCGAAATGACGAAGCGTGGTTGCTCCGACCTAGTACAAGGTAGTCGAAGGCAGCAAGACCTCATCAATTGGGTACCACCTTTAATTTTATTTGGGACATTCGTATATATCTCGATCGGACAGAACTTTTATCGACGAAATGCCCACAAACCACTGTCAACCACTGAATTATATTTTCTTCGTTCCCGAGTCACCAAGTATTTGTCTGACTGGCTCATAACTACAAGCGGTCGCGAAGATGTAGTGCAGTCGTTCACATCAATTTCACACAAACTAATCTCAGCAACGTGGTTCAATCCATTCAATCTCAAGTCTCCTATCATTTCGGTATCTGTTGATATTTAACGCATCGTTGATGATTAACAAAACGTTCGATAAAGCATAGAAATTCGGTGTTGGTACCCTGTATGGTAGGCAACCTTTCACATACATGCCAATAAGGTTTCAACCTGTTCCGTCGACCGAAGCCGATCTCTCCATCTTAATAGGTCGTAAATAACCAGAGGTCAAAAGGTTCTTCTCGTTGATATATCAATGCAGAACAGGTGCCATTGAAATGCTGTCAAAAAGAGCAACAATGCGCGGAAGGGAGAAAAGCAAATGAAACAAAAGTTAACAACAACGTCGTTCGTAGGGATTGTAGTTGGTTAACTTTTCGGCGTATTTTTCAATCAAATACAGTGTGATCCAGCCTGGCTAAGAAAGCTTGGAACCTAACGGCAACCTTAGTAGCCTGAATAACCGCGTAATCTAAATTAGAAATTACTTTTTCTGAACGAATATGAATGCTTCCATTCCAATGTAAAGAAGCAGTCCATACTCAGGTTGATTGCGAAGTTGACGAACACCACTTTACATAATGAACTCTGGTTATGGGTCACCTTAAACGAATTCGACTTCGGTTACTCATGTACAACCGTAAAATAGTAACGCAGTTTCCTGCCACATCCATCAGTGAAAAGCGACATAAAACAGAATAACCGGCCGAGCCAATAGTTACTGTCACATCAAGATAAGCAGAAATGTTGAATCCACGGAAATTGTGTCTCTGTTCTAAGTTGAGCAACGGAGAAAAAATATGATCAACACAACCCCGATCGGTTTGGAAATCGGTATCATTCTCAGGGGTACGGCCTTCGGAAGCAGTACATAGTTGACGGAAGATAAAGTTTACCAAACTAGATTCTGAGGTTTTCACGAAAGAATCCATAATTTTCTTGTAATTTGCTACTATCACGGATTCGCTCGAAATTCGCTCGTTTTCCCTGATTGGCCCAGAAAGTTTTAATATTTCGGATGTTGGAGGTTTGGTAGCGTTCTTGAAGTGGAACGAAAACAATTCATCCAGTCCTTCAGCCTTACGGCTTTTCACAAAGCTTATTACCCTCGGTAACCTACATTTTTGATAGTTGACTGATATCGACCCGCATTAGTGCACTTGCAAGCTTAACGGATGATTCACTGTTTAACTGGGCCAAACAAATGACTCCATAGATTGTTTCATTCAAAGCTCCGGGCGATGCTCTTGAAAGTGAATCATTTGAACTTCCGACTCCTTCATTACTAAACGATTAAATATCGGTTTGGTGGATCGCTATCTACGATTATCTCCTAAAGGTTGCTGAGAGACGCACTCTACCCCAGCCTTCCGCATTTTCCTACCCACCACCAGTGTGATGATTTTGCAGGTCTCTGGTAAGCTGATACCTTGAATGTGACAGCCCGAAGAACAAATCTCAAAGCCATTGACAGAACGACTAAGTCAGAAGGCCTAGGGTCTCGCGCGGAGTCCGCTGCAGCATCTAGGGTCTCCATGATATTCTTTCACTGTTCATCCATATCTTAAGCATTTGGCTGTGTTGATAATCGCGTTGAAAGCTAAGATAGGGAATAATGTAGGCGTTTATTGTTCAAATGTACATGGGTTTTTCTTGTTGGTTTGACCAAATACTAGGTCCGAACAAAAGTGACTAGCATTTCACCTAGTTTGCTTTCGGTTTTGGTTACTACCTCAAAAGAACAAGCACTCAAAAGAGAAGAAAGAAACGAAAAATGATAAACGATGAATTACAAAATAAGTTGAGGCAGTATGTAAAAGTGCGAAAATTTCGAACCGAAGGATATTACTAATAGTGATATCGAATCTTATTCTCTCCAACCATCGCTTTGGAGTGGGTGTGGGGATCCCGTGAACCCAAACCCAATAGTTTAACGGGGCCTACGTGGACTACTCCGCCGGTTTGGGTTTTCATTTGTTTGCCACGTCATCGACAGACGACCTTCAGCCATCTAACCGCCACCTGCCTCGAACAACGTCGTACAACGAGGCAATCATTCTGTGGGTATGCACAGAACACGTCTCAATCACATTAATCTATTTTCATTCAATTCCTATTTCAAAGGATCGAACCCTTCAGCTCTGAGTTGTTAACAGAACCCTACCAATAATATGAAAACAAGTGTTCTAATGTAGAAAATCTCCAAACATCTACTCATAACAGCCACGATTCTCAGTTGTATAGCGGCATCGAGATTAATGCCACTGTACTTGCATGACATTTGATCGACAACCGGATGTCACCTCGAGGAGTCAGACGCCTCCATTTGATGAATGCACTGCTGATGATTTCTAACAAGGATGAAATAGCTGTACAGTGCTTCCATGGCTTCTTTATGGTGAGTTGAGCGATGACATCACATGGTGAATTTTTTCATGAAATTTGGTGAATGTAAAGAAAACCGTCTGCACGCGGGAATAAACTTCATTTGATGTATGACCACCTGTTGAGATACAACATACTTCACCTAGTCCTTTCCGTGTTAAGACGAGATTCATTTCCGAGATGATCCAAGCATACACTACCATTTTGCATTCCCGAGGTGAAAAACGCATCTTAAGCATATCCAAACTGTCATTCAGATAATCGAAGAAAACTTGGGGCATATTTGGGTTTTGGCTCGGTACCACGAGGTCGTCCGCATATTTCAATTTAGACAGTTTCCTGCCTTACTAAATATCAATGTCACTACACTCATATGGGGATACAACAATTTCCACCATCATATCAACTGCGGAGGTAGAAAGGTAGAATCCCGAAGAACACCACTCCCCTTGGTGAGCCCTTGTGGAAGTTTGTCATAAACTAGAACTTGGCTTCAGTTGTTTTCATACCCAGTTTGGATAAGTGAACCAAATTTCTCTGGCATACTCTTCAAGACGGGACAAAACCACAGAGTTGCACGACCGATTGCGGCTTTCAGACTATGAAAGACAGAAATCACGGGTCTACGAACAAAGATTTATCGCAAAGTGGTTGTGTAGTCAATGTAACTCCGACCGAGATGTAAACTCATTTGGTTCTCACGTATACACCCTTCAAAATTGCTAGATAATCGGTGGAGGATAATGTTCATGATTGGCTTGGATGTAGTATGTGCCAAATTAATCTCTCTGTGGTTTTCACATAAGGATCTATCAAGTTTTCAGTAGATCGGCGCCACTTGCGACTCACATCAATCCTTGGTAATGTCTTTCACTGGTAGATTGACCTCAGATGTTTTGTTGACTCTGATTTCAACTCATCGTCACGGACCCTAACAATGGACAGAGACAACTCTTATGGTTTAACTGCTTATTGCCTTTTCAGAAAATCTATTTCCTTGATCACATCCATTTTCTGTAGATACCTTGCATGTACCTGCATTGCTTTACTTGCACACCCAAATGAAAGGTCTACCGTGGCCGTGGACCAACTAAACTGTTTTGCACATCTTTCCAGACGATTCCTTATACTCGGTTTTTGTGGCCCACTATCGCCAATCAGTCTTTAAAGGTTGCTACCGTTGCCAATAGTCGCGATCTTTTCCACTTCACTACATTTCCATATTAATCACTGCTCGTGGTCATTTCTCAGGCTTCACGGTCAGCTGATGTCTAGGGGATTTAGGCATGTCATTGCATGTTGCATCCGGGGGTCGGATCTGCGAGCGTCCATCAGAGCAACTGATGGCGGATATTTACGGCTTCCGGGATTTACATGACCTGTAGTCCTGCGAGGCAGTTGCCACTGAATGGGAAATTTCTTTGATTTGTTCCCACTGTTCTCTCGGATCCTGGGCATTTTGTTTAGACTGTAACTGCGTTGAAAGATCCGGGTGGAACTGAGGTCGGCTAATATTACCTAGAATCAGCTGTGCAAGACGCGGGGTTTTCGTGTAGATATGGCCACCGACTAGGTGGAAGCAAGTGATCTTGGACCAAAGCTTGATCTGGGCCCACGGAATGTAGATAATAGTCGGCAGCCCTCAACTGGGCCACACCATCGGCGACGGATGGAACGTGAGTACAATGCAGTGAAGGAGAAGGAAGAGGCCGAATGAGCCGACGCCTCTTTTGATAGCAAACCAATATGTTCATCACAGGCAGTCTGTGATCGAAATAAACTTTGACGAGCCGATCATCATTGCTGATTCGATCGGCAGGAGCAGAAGTAGGGCCTGGAATTTACCCTTTTTGACTCGGCGAGGTGGCCAAGTTGGGCTTCAAAATCACCACCATCGGTCACAACGTACTCCAGAAGCACTCTTCAGGATAATAAAAATAACTCCCGGTAGAACTCGTCATTCGTCTCAGAAGAGCTGCAACCAGTGGGCGCATGCGCACATGTGACGAACAAACAACGACGCTCCAATAGGCTGCTATCGACATGTACAGAACCGTTCAGTCAAATTGGACACAAACGACTGTTGATTGGAATTCCAACCTCACAGCGATCGTTTGGTTTTCAAGCTCGGTTGTCGGGAACGCGAACAAGCCTCTTTTTCATGAATTTCAATAGTTCTGTTTAGAACAGCTTGATTTCCCAACTGGTGTAGTGTGCAGACAGTGAAGGCGGCTAAATTAAGCTAATGAAATGCCTAGCTTGGAGATACACACTTTCCCCTAATATCTCTGCATATCTTGTATCATGGGTACTACAGTAATGAAACAAAAGTTTTTGCAGTGAAGGAGAAAAGAGATGTTCTTGTGGAATTCATTATAAATGTCCACTCTTCCGCATCATTTCCAGCGTTATTTCGGAATTATGCCAGAGTACTTTGGAGTTATGTCAAAAATAGTAGAAATTGAGTGAGAACATGCATCTGTTCCATGAGAGTTTGCAAAAGTAAATCTGGTCGCCGACTGTAGAGCAAAGCACAGATAGTGCACCTTAAAGTACGTATGCATAAATTTGCCCATGTAAGATGGATCACTTTCCTGGCCTCCGCAAACCAGATCTTAGTAAGCCGGTTGAATGACATTTCCGAGTAGTTTTGATATAATTCCGAATACTCTTGACACGGTTTCGAAACAGTATGGGAATTGGCATAGATTCTTCCTCCATACCACCGACTTTATGTGGTATCCCATGGGCCGTTGCATTATTTGAACGTCCAATCCATAGCAGTCCAGTTTATTAGAGGGTGCCCATCTAGGATTCGCGCAGTGAGCGCGACCTGAGGGGCACCAGCTCTGCTCTAGGTGAGCCGGTAGGGAAATGATCGATTTATGCAGGCCCTCCCCTTATGGATAACCCAGAGACATACAGCGAACGTTTGTTGAGTAGGTCGGTTGTTGCATGAATGAATGAATGCATTTTTACTGGCGTCTGGCGATTGAGATCTGTTAGTATAAATTGTAACAAGCTGAACATCAGAACTGTAGGTCACCAATCTCACGTGCGTAATTCAATTAAGTATGCGTGTGTTTGGAATGTGCATTGTAAACTGACCATCTATTCATTTCAGAGAGAAAATGATTCATTTTCTCTCTTATGCAGATTTATGGAAATTCTTTTATTGAAGTACCAAAGAACCGTCAAATATATCCTGTCATAAGGACAAACAAATGTTAGTTGCTTGGGTAACTTTTCTTCTCTGCTACCGGTGATCCGAACTTGCTTAAGACTACCTATGATGGTGACGGATTTGTCGCTTCCCAATGCCGTTGACCTACTGAACACCAGACAACGATGTCCCCATTTTGGCAAAATCTACTTGGCCGTGCGTCATGATGTGTGCCGAAATGCTTCTCGACTTGGTCGTTCCAAAGAGTTTATGGTATTGCAGGACAAGTAATATCTAACCGTATTCGCACGCGTATGCCGAGAAAAACCTTCGTAAATGATACTTTGCTTGGAACAATTTCATTAGGAGTGGAATGACAAATCATCAGGGGACTGTGAAACATTTTTAGCTTATTTCATTCCCATTGCAGATTTAGGAAGCCTTCTTCGTGTGTCCACAACCATTGACTGAGTAGTAAATGGCGAACTTCGCACGCACTGAATCCCCTTTAGCCCGACAGAAATCATTAGGATTCACATAAGGTAAATTGGAGCTCATTGCCCTCAAACAAGGTTTTGGCATTCTCAAATGTCGTAAAAATTACCTGATCGTGGTATCGATTGTTGAAGAAGTAATAGATCTGGTCGAAAAGAATTCCGTCTCTGATGAACAAACATTAACTCTGGCAATGAAATGATATCGATTACTTGGACCCACGAAGTCGATGTGGGCCTATTTCCATGGTCCTGATTATACTGGTAAATTAGTCAAAGAAACCGTTATAGATAGCACAGTGGCAAATGAGTACATTGCAACGTCTCGCTTATTCTTCAATCTGTATGTCAATACCGGGCGGGTAGGTATAGAGATACCGACGATTGTAATGAGTGAGAAAAAGTTACTGGTATATACGTGGCAAAAAGAAGCATCCACAAATATGAATCTATTTACGGGTTCCCCTTATAACATGTTTGCGCACCGAAATCAGGTCAGTTAAGCAGGCAGCCTTGGTTGCCTAGGCAAATGCATCCCGCAGCGGGACTTGGATTTGATTCTCCAGATAGCTTGTTTAACCGAACCTTGACCACCAAGCGCGGTCGCCACTTGTGCGTTGCTCACGCACGTACCGCTCGCACGCTCCTGTCCAAATATACTCAACCTGCTACCGCTTCCGATTGTCTTTTCCTTGTGCCGATCGAGTCTCAGGGTTGCCAGTATTGCAATCGTATCGAGCCGAGTAAGAGTGACGCACGAGTGGTCACAAAGGTTAAGGGCAAGCAAACGTAATACGAGATTCGCAGTAGGACAATCCGTTCTGCAAACTGGTGACGTGGTTGACTGGTCACGTGAGTCTCTATTCCTTTTTTGCTGACGCCCGGTCACATATCAATGCTGTTTTTTACTATTTGCAAATTGCTTTTACGTGTTGATACTTACTGGCTGCGGTTTTCTATCGGCATTTTTCGGCATGTCTTGTTCTCGCTACTTCTTTCGTTTTTAAAATACGGTGTCATGTCCACAGAGCAAAAACCGTCTTCAGACCCAACAGTAGGTTCGATAACTCTCCATATACTGTCGTTTATGCCGTCTGATCCTCAACTCTAGTTTATTTTAGTTGAATTGGAGTTCGAGAATTACAGAATAACTAGCGAGGATAACCGTTTTAGATGGGTGGCTGGCCATAACCCTTCAGTTCAGGGACATCATCGTATCTTCGCGTAGTTATGACGAGTCTCAGGGTTGCCAGTATTGCAATCGTACCGAGCCGAGTAAGAGTGACGCACGAGTGATCACAAAGGTTAAGGGCAAGCAAACGTAATACGAGATTCGCAGTAGGACAATCCGTTCTACAATCCGAGAACGAAAAATGAAATCCTACTGGGGCATGAAAATTTCATAAACGTTTTTGGATGGGTCTTGGGATTTGGTATAATTTGTGTATTCGTAAGCTATAACAAGCTCATTTGTTCAACAGAAACACTTACTTCGTCGAATATTCTACCCGAACTTATACCTGCATTTATGGGCTGAATATAATTATTTGTTAGGCGGGGCGTCTTGCGTTAACTGGTTTGTAATAATCGCGGTTGATCACGAACCAGAAAATCTTCGTTTAAATAGGATCTTGCTTTATATCAAGGCTGACCTATCGTCAACGTCATTTAAGTGCACTGCATTAACCGTTCACGTTGTTATCGTGACAGGGAAGCATTCAGCGAGAAACGGTGAAATCTTCTGGTAGCACAAGGTAGAGGATAATTAACTAAGTGGACGACTACGGACAATTTGAGATATTGTTTAAGGTTTTCTGGCGTTTCAAACTAAACGAAGCCACCATATGGCTACTGGTAAACAAGGAAACTGTCACGAACGTGCCTTTCATATGGGAAATCAATCACATCCGTAAGTAACCATAGTTACTTATGGCAATGTTAAAATTTTACGACAGTACGTCTTTCGCTAGTCCTGACGCAGAATATTACCCATATTTCATGTACCATTGTCCAGAGAGAGTTAAATAATATTTAAACGCCTCAAGTTTCAGCGGATATGGAATCCCTATTAATTTAGTAATAAAGCAGGGAATATAGTTAGCCTGCGCAACAGTAGAAAATGCTAAGTAGCTTAGTCTGGCAATGCGTCAATTCTGTTGATGGATGGGTGACATGTGGCAACCTGCAAACCACTTACAAAATGGGTATTCCTTGTAAGAAGTTATCATACTTTCGTATTCCCGTCTAAATTGTTCCTTATTGAGCGAATAAAATGAAAGAAGACGTACAAACGGTTCAATAGAGAATGCACTACGGATAGAGGAAATTTTGCCGTTGTGGTAGTGGAGATATTCCGTTCAGTCTAAAAAAGCCGATAATTTAAGGAAACCACTGTTTCCGAAAGAAGTCCCATTTTCACTTTATAAGAATTTAGTAAACATGCTATCTTGAATAGATTTTCTTTCAGTCTGATGTTGATCAAGTGAGAGCGTACCTGGATCCAGAATTATCCAAAATGTTTCGTGTCATGGCGCGATAATTTAATGAGCTATCGAATCAGTGGACATTGAAGTAAGAATTCTAAAACTTTTTGTAATATGAGGTAAAACAATTTCATACGAGAGATGATAGATGCCACATTGAAATGACCAAATATTCACTGAAGGATAGTGGCGGGCCCATCGGTTGGAATTGTTTATTGATGCTGGATACCCAGTAATGAACCCCCAAGCTGTCGTGAACAAATTTCATTTTGCTCTTCTAGCCGACTCGTGGTTGAGACACATGGTGGCTAAAATGGGATATCGACGGAGTTTCGGTACTAATTTTTCGCTAGTTAACTCCAAAGCTTGAACCTAGTTATCGAAAAGATTCCCAAGTTCTCGTTAAATAAAGTGAATACAAATTTAAGTACCTATTTCTTTAGGCTGTTACTTACTCAAGCAGAAGACATCCACATGACTTTCGGTAACATACATTTTCCCGAGGTAGGGCTTCCGCCGGTATGGCATCCAAATGGCTGCTGTAATATTCCACAGGTTTTCTCATCGTTTGATAGCCTCAAACTGTTTCCACCTTCCATGGCCTGGGTTGGAATAAGCACACATTCTCGGACAACGCATAATGTGTACCGGCAAATCACGTGTGGATTTTGTGGCCTAGTGACGTGACTCGATACCCCAGTAAGAATTTCATCATTTGACTTCTGCGAAAGATTTGTATCCATTTAAGCCCAGATCACGGTTGCTAAAATCAGTCTGCCGGATCAAAACGTCACGAGCTACTGAATGATGGAGTAATCGAACGTGCGATGCGGAACCCCTATGCGGTCACAAGACTGTGCGCGTGAATCTTTTCGGAAAAAAGGATGAAACTGCATGCACCACTGGTGGGTGGTGTGTAGTGACCAGTCGTTCCAAAGTAAACTATGCGTTGATGCAGATGGCTTAATCTGGCTTTCCTTCGTGCGTTACTGAAGGTTGCAGGCGAAATTCGAACGGTCTCGTGGAAAACATGAATGGACTTTGACTGACGGTACAATCGACTCCTCACCAGGGTGAGACTGGGTTAGCTTGTCCAAAACTGCCTGTATGAGTGCAATAAACCAAAAATCGCATTTGAGCATTACCGTTATCCATGGCTGTAATTTCCTTGCAGTGTGAACAGGGAAACAATACTGTGCGATCAGCGCGCAACATACAAGTAGTAGGATTCCTTCTAGAAAGGGTGCTGGAGAAGTTTGGTCGGTTGATACTTCACCGATACCAATACCGTTTTATTTGAGGATATTGACTGAAACCTTTGACCCACAAGACAGTGAGGAGCCAACTCACCACGCGACCATAGACGGAGTACCGATGAAGTTCCTGCAGATATGTCCTCTTTATTTGTTGTTCTTGTTTTCCCTACACTTCAAAACATGAAGATTCTATAGAAAGTGCTGACTGTGAATGTTTGGGCGAACGTTTTCTCTATGCGCGGGAGTGATGTGAAACCGCTTTCTGCGAACGGTCCGGAGACATCAACAGCAATTCAATCAACTTTCTCCAACGTTCGTTCTGGTACCAGAGTTTGTTGTTGATACTGTCAGCCACGCGAGAGTATGCCCGCGACACTGACGCGGTGTAACCTGCCATTAAATACAGTCAAAGCCCCTCGTCTACTTGAGATACTGTCCTAAAAGGGACATACGAATCGAACTTCTCAGTCAACAAATTTATGGGAACTACGGGGGAATTGAGTTCCTGATCCATAGAAACTAGAATGACGGCCACCGGCTCCAAAAGGTCCACTTTCATGTCGTCACCTTGCGGACTGGGTCCCCCGATTGGCGGTTTGGGATGGCCCCCCTTAGACAAAACCACTTAGGTTTGGATAGCCAGGTAGTGTGGCATAGTCACGGAGATGTCTTTATTTGTGAAGGTCAGGAGAGCTAACACGTGCAGCATACATTTTCTCTTTTCGCCGGTACCGTTTTGCTCCTGCATCGTGGCCCTGAAGATACATGATCAGCGTTGATGCATAGATCCACTGGAAACTCGACAGACATCACGGCATAAACAAATCAACTTACTTTGCATAATCCAAAGTTCGCAACTGAAAATTAATAGTAGCTGTTATCATCCCCGTTCGTTAGCTATATCTGAACACAACTGCGGTTTCCGCTGCAAACAATCAAGAACCAAGGACATGTTTCGAAACATCGACCATTTAGCGGTATGGAAATCGGGTGATAGGAGAAAGTCTATTTTTATAGTTGTCAGTGAACGGTTTTGCAGCAAACATCTTATGCATTTATCCTTTCTGGTTATTCATAGCTGAACATAACAGCACAAAATAGCAGGACTGAGTGACCTTCAACTCAACCCTTATGTAGACAGAATTTGGAATCTTATTAGGTTGAATAATTTGGCGTTCCGCTTTTTGATTACAAACAAACACCTGGGACCACAGATGTGACCGCTGATTCTTTTCTGTGAGTTAGCCAATGCCAACATCTGGAACAACGGCGTCAAAGGTGTAAGTTGAAAGACATTTTAGTCTTTGTTGTGCAAGTGGATAAACAATGATTCCGGAAAGCACATGACTGGCTTCGCAGTCGCTGCCGCTCATTGACACCTTGATAAAAACACATTTGAAGTGCCCAAACACGGGAATAAGTTGATAAAAAGTTCCGGGAACGCATACCTGACGAACACCGATAACTGTTTATTCTTTTACCTCCTTCACTAATGAAATGGCCAAGCACATCTATTCCAGATAGACCGAGGACTGCTAAGTGAGGAACTCGACTGGTGGAGGTAGAATGCGAACCCAGATTTCTGAATTCATTTTTTTCTCTTTAACAAGGTGCAGCTTTACATTTCAGTACGCTAATTTAGAGTATTAAGGGATCAAGGTGCATTATACTAACTCAGACTTTCTTATTATCAATGAATTGTTGTCCCGGTTACCATCTCGCTCACCCAACCAGGCTCAGAGATTTCAACAATTTTCCCGGTTGATGAGAAACTAATAATAGCCGACTTGACGGGTCAGGGGGCATGAAATCTGTTTACTGTTTGTCAAGAGTGATGGCGATATACATATTAAACCATATATATATAATATATATATATATATAATATATATATGTATATATATATATTAGCTTTGATGCGAGAGGCACACTTTAAATGATAAAAATGTAAAAGTTCGAAAATTCTGATTACCGGGGCTCGTAAGTGTTCACAAATACCATTTCAAGTGGATGCAAGAATGCCTAAAAATAGGGTGTCAAGACGAACGCCAGAAACAGTTATATATCTGCCGGTATATATACGTATACGAATATCTACAATGGGGTCAGAATTGCAGCAGTGTTGCTGGGGAAGCATAAAGACTGATGATATACACAGAGATATACAGAAGCATCTCAGCACCGAGCAAGACGACGAAGAAACACGAAATAGTTACATCCTTGAGGGTAGGTTCTTGTTTCGCGTAGGAAACAAATACGATGCGGTTGTTTTGGCACGTGTGGAAGAGCGCACCATGCCTAACGGATCGGGTGGATGCCACGACCGAACAGGAAGTCGGGCTTGGGAAAATTGGTATAGTTTCCGCGCCGCGCGCTTTGCACGAGTTGCAGCAGCATCGTCTTCGAGCAAATAAGAGTGATGACAAGTAGATGGTGATTGAACCGAGGATTTGCACAGTGGTGATTCCCGCAGGAAATCAGAAGAAACTACTCTGAGCTCATCAGTATGGTTCTGATGGGGACTGAGGGAAAACACAGAGGAGGATGAGGAACACAAAGGAGATGTGAGCATCGTGTCTGCATCCAAATGATTATCTGTAGTCACGCCATCACTATCCATTATAAGGCCTTCGCTGTAGTCGTCCTCTTGCTCAATTTGATGGTCCGCTTCATGACAATTACTAACTGACTGTGATTGTGTCCGCCCAATAACCGCTCCGTGGATTTGTTGCCGCTCTAACAAAGCCAATTCGGCGTCCAACTCGTCCATTCGACTCTCCATCACGGCTAAAATTGACTCTAACGGAGTGAGAATTCGTTCATCAAGATCGTCTAATTCTTGATTCGCGGTGCTCAAGCGTTCGACAAAGTCATCCGGGAAAGTTGCATCTGGTACCTGTTGATGCTGTGGGTAAATTCCCAGCTCATCGTATACAGAAGCGGCACTCGGGTCGCCAAGAGATATTTCCTTGGCTATAGAATCGGAACGAGATAGAATGCATGGAAGCGAGGTAACGGATGGCATCGAAATTGTTTGAGCAGTTGCGTTCGCACTGATCCAATCCACATCGGCCGGGTGGAGCACCGGGGTAGACGAAATTGTCGCAGATTTGAGAGAGTCGGGCACTAGAAGTAAACAGCACAAAAATTCGTTAGGCAACGACTATCTGACAAAGTACACAAAATATTTAGTGGAAACCAGAAATCGGAACTTGCAAAATGCAAAAATTTACTGTAGGAAATATATGGATTCGATTAGGATCTGTTACCAATAAATCGGAAAGTGCGGCTGAGTTTTGAAGACAACTTCCCCCAGACATAAACCATGTTAAGGATAACTTCGATGCGTGATCAAGATAACTAGATTACCCAACGAATGACCACAAACGGTTAGTCAGACATCGAGATTAAGGGCAACACAGTACTAACTACAACAATACATAGGCAGGCAGCGAGGTTCTCGGGGTGCAATCAAATCCTACCGAAGTAAAGCAACTCGGACTGCTGGTGACACCAGCACCGCTTGAACCAGTGCGATGTTTTCAGGCTCTGAGATGGGTACTCGTCCTGGACGACTATCAACGTACTCTGAAAAAAGAGGTAGTGAAATACCTATTCCTGAAGTCCTCATTCACCATATTTTCGTAACGATGTTCATCAGTGTGAGAACGAAGGCAAATGCGTGGTGCTTTCTACTGAGCTGACTGATTTTGGTAGTCAGTCCAGGGGAGATAGGTAGTTCCCAATTCCAAACCAACCATAGGTGGCGTATGGAACATACGGTTCTGCGCTCATCAGTATCTGTAAGGGAGGGAGTACACCGGGTTCTCGAGAGATCTATCCCCATCCGAAAGGTTGTACGAACTGAGGAATTATTGTCCTACCATCAGTGAGTAACAAAAATCGGTCCTGACACAGCGCTAGTGCTAGCGGATGTATAAATTCCCCGGGGATCACAGTCCCATCAGAATCGTGACGAAGGATGAAAACAGCAACGAGAAAAAAAAGAAACTATATGCACAGTTCAGTACGTATGCTAGAACCTCCAGCTTCTAACTCCATGTCATCGGTTACTCACAAGGAGAAATGGTTCCTCTGTGAGCTTTGAACTACTCAAATCCCCAAACTGAAGTAGAAGGTCGAGTTAGGGGGAAACCCATCCGCGAGCATATGACCAATTAGTTTAACCCACAACGCAGCAGGATGATGTAAGGGCTTCACAACTTACATGGGATGGGTAATTAATTGATCAGTTCATAGGCCTTTCAGATGAAATCAGGCATCTAGGATGTCTAGGGCACATTTCCATGATAGATGACAGTAGGCATAGAATCGACTGCTTCGTATACTGCCCGCGGCAGGTTGGGAATCTGGGTTTAGCCGATTACCTAGACGGATTGTAGAAATCAGTCGATTCGTCTTCGTCTCCGCATTCTCGGTGAAAGCATTATCACCATAAAGGCAGTGCGTAGGAATTCGTTAGCCGAGTCTGTTATTAGGAGCATTTCGAGATTAGCCATCCCGGAGTCGCAAATATCTACCCCGTCTATACCGAGGCGTTTGAAGACTGCGGACGCGTTTGTGTGGGGAGCATATAATCACATCACATAATTCTATTCAGTACAGCTCTGCTGTCCTGCATGGACAAACAGCCTATAAGAACCTCGACAACAAGCCACCGTGAAGTTCAAACACACCTCTGGACTGAATACATCCTACAAATTGGGACTCCTATTTTGAACAGATACACATGATGAGTAAATAAACCCCATCGTGTCCTTCTGCTGCTGTGGGCTTTTCATTGTTTTCAGCTGCGTAGTTCGGGTTAGAGTTCATGAAATGCATGTTGCCAGTTGCATCTATGCATTGTTGCCGGTGGCCGAATTCCGTATAACGATTTCAAGTAATTATAATACATTTCATTTGAATCCGCTACGCCATGCGCCCTTAGATATTATATTGACTATCGATCAGCTAAATGACTTTTCGGATGGAAGATCGGAATTTGCTTTCTTGCTTGTCTAGCATTCAGATGGACCGAGGGCTGCCTAACAACGTACCCAGCTGCAATCGAGCCTTTGAGGTACGCAAGTTCATCGATCCCTTTCAACGGGCCATCATAAAGGGTAGCTGTAGATTCCGGGCTCCCCGGAGAAGTACCTTGTGCGCTGATGGTGCACAGCAAATTCTCTACCCGGAAACTTTAATCACTAGGCGATTCAAAGCATCGTGTGCCAAAACGGAAAGAACACTCCACAGAGGAAGCGTTAAGGAAAGTTGAAAGGATATAGGATACGTGGACCTCTTGTCGCACTCCCTGCAGACGGCGGTGATGAAAACTGACCGTAATCTAACTCGATATGGTGGCATACCTTTCTGGAGACCTGCTAACTGCTACCTAAGAAACAACTTCATAGTTTTAACGTATCAAAGAACAAAAAGAACGTGCAAATATGCAAGGGCACAACGACCATTATTCTTTGGAAAGATGAAGTGAAGACTCGATTATTGCACCGACAACTAACGCATAACTAACTTCTTAGGAGTTTGGACTTCACATGCATTGTCCTCTCTGTGAGAATGCCAGGCGTCAACAGAATCTACACTACTAAGTTGGATTGTACTACTATAACAGGAAATCTGTTCGGAGTGCTCGGAGTCCTTGAAATGAACTTACAGTTACCTAACAAGCGACATTCTGCCATCATTATATATATCCAGCTGCTAGTCGGCATGACTGGTGTACGCTAAAGAAGCGCAAAATCGTAGCAGGGTGACACGATGAAGCCAGCTAGGCTTGTGGAGTGCAGGTTAGTCTCCGTCAGCAACCAGTGATGCTTTTCTAAGACATACTTGAAGCATGAGTGCAGTGGAAGAAACATGTCCCACAGCAACTACGACCCAATAAGCGACGGGGAAAGGACCAGCAACCTTGACCCTGAAACTTGGAATTGCATAAAACCACATAAAGCCTTACTAGGCCATGCCTAAAAGTTCCTTGCCAAGCGAAAATGCTCCATGGAACAGATGATATCGCTGGTTATTCAATGAATCAGAGCTTACTTCATTCACCGCTAACTAATAGTGTATTACTACCCGAAACAGGGGAGATAAACGGTTGGCATATAACCACGGGTCAGCAATTTTTTAAATACAATCAAAACCATGATTCGTAAACCAAATGTATGGATTGGAACATTTATGACGTCTTTTGATAATGCGTTCAAAAGCACCACCATGAGAAAAATGGAATACAAATAGAAGGGTGCTTCATGATTTTGTTGTGCTCGAAAATAAGAATCAAATCTGGCAGTGAAGCAATTTGAAGGAGGCACAGTGTACAGAAGTCTTGATGGCCGAGCACGAGAGACAATGGGAACCGAGATCATAGAAGCGAGCTCTCCTGAACAATAACTGTGGTACAATCGACAGAACAGGAAAACAGCTGCAACGATCTGAAAATGGCTTAGTGATAGGTTAGAAGTTAGGAACAGAGACGGTGTCGAAACTCCAGGAGTCTAATGGCGGATCATCACATATGTACACTCATTCATACGTCTAGTCACATGAGGCAAGTCACCCTGTGTAAGCGTGCGCATTCACATATCCGCTCAGACGTGCCACATTGTGGTTGGGTTTCTTGGTCCTGTAATGTCTAGTCATTGATCTACTGAAGACAGCATTGTTTATCAAATCAGCCTGCTTTTGTGAGTTCCTGTTTGCGTGGTTTGTTTTTGCTTCCACTGATTGAGGGTCGCCTTAAACAATCATTTGCCGACCACAGTGATCCTCAGTATCATTGGCTTGTTATCGGTATGCTGCTCCAGCCCCCGCTGTTGGAAGTGCGTGCGCTCAGGAAGACTTCATTGACTGGCTGTACCACTGTCATTCAGTAACACTAGATACCTGACCTACTGATCGTTTGACGGTTCGCACCACATACTCTGAATGTATTCGGATGGACTGGCGCTTGTTAACCGCCGCTGGTACAAACGAATTGTTAATGACCTTTTGCTTTCCCACTCAATTCTGATCACTTTCGGTCGGATCTCTATTTGTTTCATCCGCGTGTCTGTCTGACTGTTTGACTGCACGTCTCACGCTTTTCACTAATCTGTCATCTCTGCACAACTAGTTCCGATCGGTCAAGTCCTGCTCATTGCTCAACAGACGTCCAAATCCGTTCCTTCTCTGAATTTACGGGATCGGTTTAATATTGCGTGCAATCTGAGGCAGCGTGACCTGTAGATTTGGGGGATTCTGGTCAGTTTGATGACATTATGCTGAATTCGGCTGCAGAGAACGGAACAGGAGAACGAAGCGCTGCTCCAAATTGAATATAATATGCAGGAATCGAGCGTACATGGGGTTAGTAAAAACAGTAATCAAGTGAGTATAAATTAATTCTCAACATGGACGAAAAACATCCTTTCAAAGGAAGTTGAAGTAACATGTGGATGAAAATGAAATTCAACGAAACGAAGTTGGAAATAATATAAGACAACCAAAATAACGGTGATTAACAAAAACACATTAGATTTGAGCGTCCGAAATAAATAAATATATAGCGAACTGATCAATATGAACATTCGACAAGGGAAAGAGCAAGCGGTGTTATCCGCAAAAATAAATCAGAACGGAAAACTGAGATCACTAGTAAAGAAAAGGAACAGCGTGAAGGAAAGGACAGAACATCAGAGGATGTTATTGATCATTTCGTATACATCTGCTCCAACTGCTATTTTTCGGAGCCGTAGAGCAATATCGACCTCACCGCTGCTGCACATACCCGAACTTTGATCGATAACCGGATGCCACGCCGACGCCACAGATGCCAATCGAGCCTTCTGTATGCACGTAGACACTTCTCAAGATACACGACCACCAAGCTAGAAACAACTATCCAAATAAATTTATTTATCCACCTCATCCAGTTGCTCTCTTGCGAGAAACAGGTTCGGCTTTGAGCCAATCCAGTACTTAAACAGCATTTCGCACTTCGAAAGTGAAAAACGCATCCCAAACATCTCGATACTACTGCTCAGACGATGGAAAAAATGTTAACTTACATGGGACCTCCATCAATGGTAGAAGATCATCCGTATATTCTAAGTTACACAGTTTTCTGTTTGGGCAAATACCAATGCCACTATACTCACATGAGGATAGGGTTATCTACATAACCATCTGAAAGTAAAATGAAGGATCCAGACGAACACCAATTATCGTAGTGAACTCCGGTGAAACATCACTGTAAACATCAACCCATCTTCGGATGTGTGGATGAGAGAAATGAATTTTCCCAAGACACCAATCATTGAGTCAGCATCATAGAATTGCATGGGTGACGGAGTCGAAAGCCGCCTTCAAATCAAGACCGGACCCTCGAAATCATTCTTCTGTTTCTAAAGTCGCCAAATGAAAAATTGTCCCAAAATACCTGAGTGGACCAGTTTTTCTCTATATGCGTTTGTGCAGCGGAGCTGTTTGCTGCAAACAAAGTCGATTAGGCGAACAGGATGATTAACAATGATGTTCACCCCGAAAAACCTTCCATCCATTGCCTGCCTCAAAGGACAGCGCCACCATCGTCGAAGAACAACAGCAGCAATCCATCTGGCCCTGCAGCCTTATCTACGTTCCCGTCGACCGATGACAATGTGATCAATTTGTGTTCAACGCTATGAAGACGAAGAAAGGCGCCAGATTAGCCGATGGCAAAATGGCGTTCGCCAACTTGGACGAGACAATCCCCGTTGTTGGTCTGATCGTCTAGGACAGCAAATCGTCCTCTTATGTCATTCCGTGTCCGCGAAGTATCTGAGTTGAGCGTTAAAACCACCACCATGGACCACAACGTCTGTTGAACACACTTTGGAGTAATCCAGATAACTCCCGATAGAAATCGTTTTCGTCCTTAGGAGAGCTGCCATCGGTTGGAGCAAAGACAGATAATGAATGAACATTCACGTCTCAACAGATTGCTATTGTCGCGTATATAACTATCCGACCGAACCGCACACAAACAACTGTTGACAATGATCCAGTCTAACAGTGCACGCTCCGGACGATCTCAACACCACCCTGACCACGAGCGCTCGAAACCGGATCGCCAGACACGCGAAGAGTAAAGCGAGAGAATGAGTTTGCATCTGGAGTAGGAAGAGTGACGACAAAGGTGGGATCCTGTATGCGCGTTTCGGGTACAGAATACATCTATTTTGGAAGTTTCAAAAGTTTTAGCTAGAGCAACAAGCTGCCCTACATGTTTGAGCGTGGGGGCATTGAACACAGCTAAATGAAGTAAATGCTTAGGCTTAAGTAACGCGTCCAAACAATTTCTTTCTCTTCCACTAATGCTCCCATCAGATAAATCCATCGAACTGGAGCATCTTGCATGGCCTCTATATCAGAGGAACGGAATGCAGAAAGAATGCCGTAGGTATTCGTGCAAGCGATCTTTCTCGGCTGCCCACACCGCAGTAGTCTTTCTCTGGGTACCCTAACCGAAGCCTTTGACTCGAAAGCCTCACCTACAAGACAGTGAGACGTTAACTCAGCACAGGAACTTTGTGGGGGCGCACACTCATCACTACCAAACGCACCTGAAGCAATGGATAGCGTGATCCTAATCATCTTGCACGACGACTGATGCGGCATGGAATTTGCTTGTACAGTTCAAAGTTGTTGGAGGGATACTGCCAAGGTGTCCAGCCCCTAAGAAGGAAAACGATTAGAGTTCTCAACCAAAGTCTTTGGTTCCAACAAAAACCTGTTCGTAAGGGAGCGGAGAATGGCTGAGTGGAACCTAATCTACTTGGACCAACTATTCTGCCAGCTAATTTTCCGAATGAGTTGCCGGATTGAATGAACTTCCAACCTGGAGGACTAGGGGACTATCTTTTCGGACCTCTACCCATTGACCTTCGGCTGGCAAACATCAACGATTGAACGTATTCTCACCGAATGGGATGTTCACAAAGACATAGTAAGAACTAAATTTACTATTCACGGAATAGCGTACAGGAGAGTACGACCAAAACGAGTGGAGGGTAATCGACCCCGCAGCACGAACCAATCAGAAACAGTCGCCCGAAGAAACAACAACGGCCATGTCAAAAAGTACTCCCCAGCAGACAAAGATGCGGTACCAACAAACACGTTTAGCAGAGCCAGAACTCAAGTAGACAGCACAACTCCAGCCGAGAGCAACAGTTCAAGTCGTCACTCGGGACAACCGGGTCAACACAGTCAGAGGTCCAAAAGAACGAAGGCAAGGGTGTTCGATACATGATCGAATCGGTGAGGGAATGTTCAGCTGATCAGAACATGGATCTAACGTGAGCGTGGCTTGGAAAAGAACAATATACACCGCCGATCAAGATCTGGGATTGTGACTTGTTTCGCTGCGAAATAAACGTGTGAACCACCCGTTTGGCTTTTTGCCACAATACACCAAACGTCTTAACCAATGTCATTACGTTGTCTAAATAACACGGCACCACTGAAATGTCATTAGGAACCACGTACT
The DNA here is from genome assembly GCA_008360955.1 of Fasciolopsis buskii. Taxonomy (NCBI): domain Eukaryota; kingdom Metazoa; phylum Platyhelminthes; class Trematoda; order Plagiorchiida; family Fasciolidae; genus Fasciolopsis; species Fasciolopsis buskii. The sequence continues at coordinate 27,690 of LUCM01008144.1, read as the reverse complement.
GATGAGGTGCAGACAAGCTTAATCGTAAAAATTGCCACTAAGTCCTATATTCCTTGAGAACAAGAACGGAAATCCAGTGCAGTGATCCTCTGGTTCCAACAATGACCAAGACAAATTGCGTCAATGTTCAGCAGCATATTTCATTGCAACAACTGTTGACGCATTTCTTATGCTTTTGACGAATATTTAAAGAGAAATTCTATTTAGAAACCATGAAAGTGACAAGGGGATTTTCAGATAACTGATGTAGAAGATAACTACAAATTTACAAAGGCGACAGATTTTGAACACAGAAAAAAAACAAAGAAACTTACTGGGTGTGAGAGAGGTTTCAGGACCCAATATTAATTTGTTCGGTGATGCTGTTAGCTGGTTTGGAGGCCCAAACAGATGCGAGGCAGGAACGTCATCGATCAAAGAAGTTGCGACCAAATCAGTAATCGCGGGAGGTGCCGAGGCGGCATTTCTTGGCCGGTTAACGCAGTCTGATATCGGCTCTCCAAGAACCGAGGTGGAACTAAGAGATCAAAAGCATGAAAATAAATGCGTCACATCAATTTTGGATACCGCGTTAAACAGACACCGTAGGGAGTAAACAATACCATAGAATATTTATCGCCAACTGTGACAGATAGTTATAGTGGACATCCAGGATGTCTGACCTCATCCAAAGGGCATGTGAACTAACCAATCAATCAACCACTCCCAAGAGGTTACGAGATTCATTGTTTTGCAGTAAGACCATTTTGTCAAACGTTAGATGAATGGTTAATAAATTAGCCACATATTTCTCCCTGGTTCGCAAGGAGATAAGAAACATTAAACATTTATCCGGTGAACAAGAACCGAAAAAAGGATACTGCAGAGAGCCTGTGTTTCGTTTGCTATCGTCAAATACTTATGTGGAGCATATCAGTTTATATATGATGCATATCTGGAAAACATTGACGAATGCACAAGCCGAACATAAAAAGTTGAACTTTATGCAAGCTTCTTTTTGTTAACACACAAAGTGAGCTGCAGCCTAGAGAGAAAATTGTGAGCGAAGCCCGATGATGACCAGGTGGATTAAGCATCGGTTATGCCAAAAACGTCATGGATTCGAACAGATCCGCCAGTCACTGGTAGGAAATGACAATTTTTTTCTCGTCCGACCCATCACCACACGTGACCTGTTAGAACCTTCTGTGGCTCCATGACATTCCTTTGTGGGCTCAAACGGACATGGACCATGCCCCTCCCACTAAACCTATGCATAAACATATCATAAGAAATCCCGCGTTTATTGCCCCTCCTTTTTAAAGCGTGGAAGATTTTAAGTGGGGATCTGGGTGGGGGAGTTCAGTTTAACCGACAAGGGAGGAATGCTGAGGGAAAAACATCCACAACGGTTTAAGACTGGGTTTAGGAAAAAATACATGGTAGTGAAAACTTTCAAAGTGGAATGACAGCGTTCACAGAGAATGCCTAGGTCAGAACAATATGCACTTGAAAGGTGACTGTATAGCTGACGAAAATTGATGTCCACGATGGGCGGAGCTGACAGAACCAGAACGGAAGCAGTTTCGCCAGACCCTCGTGTATGGTTTGGTCCAAGGGTTTCAAGATTTGACGCAAAACTAGTCTAGTTTCTCCGTGGTTATCATAAATAACCGACCAGGAATGGGACAGAGTAGAGCAGACTACCGTAACAAGGCAACATGAAACGTGTAATAGTTGTAATAGCCCTCAGCCGTAGCAACACGAAGTACCGATTCACCTACCATGTGATTATTCGGGTTCCTCCCAGCCACGACTTCCAAAATCATGATACGGATGGGTGTAGCTGCTGTTACCGCAGGGATATTTAAAGAGAGCGAGCATACATGTACACTGCGGACTTAAAAATCCAATTACGCACTATAGATCTAATATTAGAGGTCACAAGTCGGAACTATATACGCGACCTTCCGCTTACCGGGCAAATGTTCTACGTCTGAGCTACCGTGGTCACAGCTCTCGAACGCGAATTAAGTAAGTGGACAGCGTTGCGCAGAACAATATTAAAAAAAAAACAGCAACTAAAGTTTTAGTTTTCGGATTAGCCTCGCCAGTCACTTACCAAGGGAGGCGAGCAGCACAGCTGAATAGGATCCGAATGACTTGAAGATTTACTTAAAATTTGCATGAGGAGCCAGATGTTATACAAAGTGGAAAATTCATTCACGCATTACGCATCCAAAATTCAACGCCAAGAGAAGGAATCGAATCGCCTATCTTCCACTTGTCGGGGAGATGCTCCGCTTTTGAGCTACCGTGGACACGGAACTCGAGTCCAAAAGTGGCGGGTGAGACTAATCCAAAAACTGAAACCTGGGGAGTTGATCTGTGCTTGGGCTAATGGTTTGCGCAACGACAAATGTTCACTTATGCACTTCACGTTCCAGCCGTGTCCATGGCGGACCAGAAGTAGAGAATCGTCCATGCAAGAGGAAGGTCACCGGTTCGATTCCGGTGGTTCATGGTGTTGACTTGCGGACCCATAATGCGTGGGTGGATTTATTATCCCCCTCCTTGCGCCATTTTAATACGAATGCAGACAACAAAAATACGACCTTGGGCTTCCATCTTCGTCCCTCTAAAGGTTGGTAGAGCAGAGCTGCATGCTACTGGGTGCGTCCCTGGGCTGCGAAGAGGGAAACGGTGATTAGCCGTAAATAAGATAGGCTCAAGTCTACCGAATAAGCGGCAGTCGGCAAGCGGTAGCAGTAGCAAGAACGTGTTTTTGCCAGGCGAATGACCTGAATAAAAAAGTACCACAAGAGCCCGCTGGTGGCACTGTGACCCGCCAACTAAATAAGGTCATTACTCCTTGTCGTGTTCAACTGATCTGACGAGATTTCTCAGAACCGATTGAGTAACCACCGGATGGTCTGGGATGATTTTGCTGCCTTACAGAACGCGATTTGCGAAGAAAAAGCTTAGACGTGCGTCTTCAACTAAAAAAGGCTTACTGTGGACTGGGTGACCGAGTAGCACAACAGTCCACAAGGAACACGACCATGAATATGACTGATCATCGCACGAAAGTTTCTGGCTCAGCTGCAGAAGTAACCTTACACTGTACACAACTGCTTGTTCCTTTATTAGCTTCTCCTCTTTCTACCCTGTTTCCTTACATTCTTAGAGAACTGCAGTCGGCCATGTTATTGGTAGCGTCACTGAAATAACTCGTCTCTGTTCTGTAGGGTTCTTTTTCAGATAGCATTCAAATCTCACCGAACCCGATTCCGTCGGCTGATCCCCTTTACGCCCCCAATGTCCCTTCAAACTAGTCACATTCAATGTGCTAACACTGATGTGTGTAGATCAACAGAGGTTTACCTCGTCCACTGGAGACCCTAGTCATCCCTGATGTGTACAGGGACTTGCACTCAAGACTCCAGCTCTGTTATCCGACTGATATCTCAAACCAGTCCTTCCGTGAGGTTTCATCTCCGTCTTTCTGGGGACTTCGAGGCTTCGGCTTCTAATGTTGTTGGGTACTAGTGTGCTTCTCAGTAGGAGGGTTGGGGCTCCACTACTTGGCTGAATTCCAGTCAACAGCCGGCTATGCGCAATGAGACTTAGAGGTTCATGCAGAGTAAAAAGTCGTCCTGATAGGCGCAACTTGTTTGTTGTCTCAGCGTACGTTACAACAGATGGCAGCCCAAATGCAGTCAGGAACACTTCCTGTCAATGGCTGAACGAACTCTTATGTACAACAAGGCGGGGTGATTTTGGCAGGGGACACAAATTTTCATTTGGTTCTGAAGGCCTCGACTGTTGATAAAATGTTTGTGATCTAAACTCCAAGCTCAACGGTCAGAAGCCCATGAAAATCAAAAACCTGAGCTAGGAGCAACAAATTTTCAAATACACTGAGATGACATGAATCCTACAGTGGGTTGGCTGTCTTCGCTATTACCAGTTTCTGACGTTGTAACCGCCGGTTCGCCGTATGGCATCCTCCTACGTCGAGTCCACGGTAGACCAAACGCTGACGAAATCGCCATTAGTTACAAATACCGCAGCGGTCTACAAAAATGACAGGCGTACTGCATTACCTCCTCTCGATTCCGACCAAGTGTTAAGATACAAGAGACTGCTCATGTGCTTTGATGGAAGCACAAAACGCATGGTGCAGCGGCCGTTAGATATCGACAAGCGATCCGATCCGAAAAGTCCACTAATATTTTGAAGCACACTGGCTGAAAAGCAGGGCTGCGGCCATCTCAAAACACTGGTCGCTCATCAAGAATGCCTTGCGATCAGCTGGCTTCGTGAGTTGTCGTCAGATCCGTCGCGTTGATTCTGCTGACTCTTTGCGCATTCCCGATGCACATCGGTCCTTAAAGGCTAACGGCGAGTTTATTGTAGCACGACTAGTAACAAGACGTGAACTCAATGCACGCTTGCGTAGGGATCGCAGTATCTGATGACCGCAACGAGCTTCGAAAACTGGACGTCCTCCAGCTATGGGAAGTTCCGCCAAGCTGTCTCAAATCATCCGAGCTGCCGGTAGGAAAGCATTAGGTGTGAATGAAACGATCTGTGAAGCTGACGGTCCACCCATCCACAACCTGCAGCACTGTCTTGTACGTTGGACGGACCATTTTCAGACACGGCTTACTGGACCCTCAGCGTCAGCACTTCCGGAAGCTATTCCTCCAAGCCTCCAATGGCCTGTTGCAACAGGCCCCACAAACTGGGGCGATCTTCAGGGAAATCCAAGTCTTAGGGCGTCATAAAGCGCCGGACTCCGATGAGCTTTCTTCAGCTCCATTTAAATATGGAGGGATGGAACTGGTCGGAGAACTTAAAGTTTTGTTCTCGAAGATCTGCAATTTCGAGGAAGTCCCTTCCTCGTGTGCGTGTGTGTGGAAGGGGGAGTCGATCGTTACCCCCGTCTTCAAAAAGTACTTGCGCAGTGAATGCGCTAATCATAGGGGTTTTGGCTTAATCCCAGTACCGTCAAAGCTGTTAGAGTC
>LUCM01008143.1:0-16530 GCA_008360955.1 Fasciolopsis buskii | reverse complement strand
ACAACCAGCACACGGGACCACCAACAGAACGGCAAATTTTCCGATTGGCGATCAATGCCGGGTTCAAGAACATCCGTCAGTTTCAGGCTTGGTCTACATGGTCCCAATCAAAGCACTTCTCCGATGGTCTTCTGGGAGGGGGCCCTTGCAAATGAACCTGGATTTGTTCCTCCAGATAACTTGCTTAACCAAATGCTAACCGCCAAGCGCGGTCACCATTGGCGCATAGCTCACGCACGCTTCGTTCTCACGCTGTTCTCAAAATATACTCAACCTACTATTGCTCCCGACTGTCTTTCCTTGTACTGGTCAAGTTTCAGTGTTGCCAGTATTGCAATCGTACCGAGCCGAGTAAGAGTGACGCACAATTGGTCACAAACGTTAAGGGCCAGCAAACGTAAAACGAGATTCGCGGTAGGACAATCCGTTCTAGAAGTTGCAGATTATCAATACAATTAGCACTGGGGCGCTAAAATTCCCCAAAAATCGTCCGCTAGGGGCCATTTTTCGACGCCACATCATATCAAAGGAATTGTCGTAAGTTTATTAATTTTCTTTTCCGAGTTTGTTCTTCTCCGAAGGCAGAACCATAGGATTTCCTTATGTGGGCGCTTATATTACGGTATTAGTAAGTTTTATTGGGATATTTTGCGGGTAAATGTTGCGAAATGCATACCGCGTGTTTGCCGACGTTTTTGCAAAACGGTCCCAAAATCGACCCCCGGTTGTAACAAAGTGTCTGTTTTGGGGTCGGTTTTCGGGGCCTATGGGGGTCGGTTTGCGCTGACTGGAATGCTATCAGCAGTTGATATACCGTGATGGCATGCAGGTGATTCCAAATGGTTAGCACAAAGGATGTAACTGCTTCTGCAAAAAAGAAGGCTGTGACTGGACCCAACTTTGGCCCTTTCTTTTGGGCAACGTGCTGTTCGAGTCACACAAGAAAACGGACCACCCTGCACTCGTAAACAGACGGTAATAATAAGTCAAAGCCCGGTGGAGCCATCTCACGTTCTGCTTTCCTCGTACAACTGCACCATAGAATAGACAAAAAATATCGACTTTGATTCGACGATACCAAGCTCACAGTAGAAAGTTCAGTGACTGGGAGACAGTTTTATGCCCAAAACGACGGATCAATTTCATGGTTCCTCATGTCGCTGTTTGAATCTAGCTACCCTTGAGGTGCGAAACAGTTTAGAAGCAGATGAAAACCTTGTTGTACTTAATCGCCCTCCCCTTGAAAATGTGGGGTCACTCATCCTTAACCCCTGTGATAGGGTCCATCATTCATGCACTTTTACTGGTTTAATGAAGACGTGGCGATATAGCGACTGCCCTCGATTTTCCTACTTTTAGGCAGATGTGGGGCTAAACAGCTTATCAACAAATACCAAATGTTAGCTTCATCCACCCCTTCTACAGGAATAAAAATACTTGCCGGGAAATGTTGTCCCTGCAAAAGGAGATTTTTCATAGATATTGAATAAATCCCGTGTCACCCGTGCGTGTGCAGCAGCAACCCCCTAGTCCTCCAGTACCAAGTTTCACCAAAAATTCAAAAAGGTATCTACCTGGGACCGTAGCACAGTTGCCTACGGTGGACCTTCATTTGACTATTTCACCCTCTCATACCCGACCACCGAGCAAAAGACTCCACCTGGAGTCAACTCAGTGCACCTTTGATAATGGAGATTGTAAATCAGTCCATTCTCCTGCGATTACCCCCCGTACGCCAGCCGAATGCTATAAAAGCCACTCCGGAAGCCTTCCTACTCAAGGTCACCTCCCATAGCCTCCACTCCCTGGAGCGGAGTTTCTTTTAGCCCAAAGCGACCAGCTTTACCTCAGTAAATACCGTCGCCTGCAAACCCACCACGCCTACTCCAACTGGAGTTGCCTCTGGACTTCCCAAAAGCTTATGCCAACATGAACAACACTTTAATATTCCTCCTTCTAAGACTAACCTCGATCCATTTTCAGCCTGCTATTATGAAGACCCTCACGAGACCTTGAAGATTCTATCGCCCACCTTAGACTCACTCTCCGGGAGTGTAACCGCTATCCATTTTCATAAGCCCATTTCTAATACGAGGAACATTAGAGACCTTCACCCAAATGTAGTGATACTTATTACTTCCGTGTCTACCCTCCCCTCACTTATCCTGACTCCTTCGGACACCAGTTGAGCGAGATTTTCCTTCAAGTTCTTCAACCCAGCACCCGCGGTTGCCATGCAGCCACCCTCAGGCGCACCCAATTACCCATAGCTCACCAACCAATCATTAACTCCTACTACCCATACAAACCTTGCTCCAACAAAGTGCTACCAGCCCCCATGTCTCTTGGCTCTTCTCTAGGCTACTTCCACTGTACCAGACATTTCTTTCACCATCTTGCAACCTTCATTATCAAACCTTTGTGTCGCAACTACCGCAAAGATCAAATTAAATAAATTTCATTACCATAACATTTTACTTCTCTAGCTACGACAGTCTGTTAGGAAAATGATCAGTCCTGCCGCTCAGCACCAGTTCGCTGTCGGGAAGGTGGCCTATATGGAGAGTCGTGCAATCCCTCTAACCCTACCACAGCACTTGTAACTGAAATGCGGATGACGAAATCCTCACCCACTGATTGCTCCCGTGACTGAGTGGCAAACCTATACAACACTCCTTACAATAGACGCAGAGGAGGTTGTTATACCATTTAAGCACTGTACCTGGGTTCAAGATATTCAACTCCCCATCCTGTATTAACCATGAGCATGTATACCCAAAACCTGTGGTCGGAGGGTAGCACATACTCCTAGGTTGCATTGACCATCATTCTGGATGAGAAACGCAAAAGTTTGATTTTTTATAGATTCTATAACTTTTTCATTAAATCATCCGCCGAGTGCGAATGGCATTGCCGGCTACCGCATTATCCGCGAAGCATCCTGGCCCTCCCCTGCAGCCAATCCGGTATTCTAAAACTTTATCTCTTGCATAAAATTTCTCAGGTGAACTCGGCATGTTTTCCGGCCCACGAAAGGTGCGCATACCTTCGATGTTTTGTTCACCTTGAACCCCAACGATTTTGCTACATATGTGTGAAATGATTTCGGGAAGTGACGAAAACATAGTATTCAGTGACTGTACAATACCTCCGACAAACCGTGTTAGTACGACTATAAATGCCGATGATTCCCTTCAAGATAATTTGGCCTCAATCTCGCCTATGCTGTGCCCTTTAAACTGGGGTGAATCTTTTCTTACGGCAGGCTATTAATTGGATGCTGATTCAGACTACGAAAAAGTCTTCTTATGCCTTCGCACTCTCGCCTTGCCCCACCGAACTTCAACCCAACTTAGGCCTCGCATGCCTCATAAAATGGAGCGTAAAACTTTATGGCTTTGGAATGTAAATCAGTTCATGGTGGGTGTCTTATCCCTCTTACGCTTAGATCGAACAGATAAGGCCCTCCCAGTTGCCGAGACAAATAACCTCAAAAACCAAGAGCTACATGCATTACATGACCTGAATAAACAAGGTACAGTCAAACTGCTCTCTTTGGGATCAACAAATTTTCTTAAGAGTAACCAAAACTAAACATAGCTACTTCGCACAAGGCTGATAACTCGAAAGACATCGCAAAAGTACTTAACAATCACTTTCCGTCCTCTTCAACACCCACTCCCGTCTATCTTGCTCTTTGATCTATTAGCGCTCAGTGGTTTCTCGAAGACATCCTTGGAAAAATAAATGCCACAATGAATTTTTCCAATTGTGCAGGACTCGATGGTACTCCCCTGCATCGTGGCACCTTAGAGGGTCAATATAATGTGGTTGGGATCCACAAACACCCATCATCTCAAAAGTTGATCACAATCGGTGTTATCTAAGGCCGATTCCGTGGCCCTTTTCTCTGTATCGCGTGTATAATCGAATTTTCCCCTTTCCAATTCATTACCCCTCTCAGGTTTCCTAGCGACGTCAAGTTTCTCAAACATTTCTATCTAGAAGACCTACCCAGTTGCATCTACCGTATCCAGTGTGACTTGGATTCCATTGTTCAATGCTGTCCGTTGTGGGGATGCAGTTTTCGATTACAGAAACACCATTTTGCCCTTCAGGAGTTATCTTCCAACCGGCACAATTGCCTTAAACAACATCACAAGATCCATCAGCCCGCCTTAGAGACCTTGGACTCTATCACTGGTCTACTTTTAATCTCCCATACAACTCTCCCACCAAACAGTTAAGGCTAAGCAATTGTGGGCGTGTAGTTCCGCTGTCTCAAAGCAAATAAAGGTAGACTACTTGTAAATACGACACTTGTTGGACCCCTATTATGTATGCAGCTGCGGCTTCAGTCACTGAAAACATAACACCATCATTTACCAAGAAGCTTACCAGTGTGGCCTCACACTTTTAAAGCTTCCAACTATTCCGAATAGACTCCGCTTGAAGCCCAATTTACCTCTCTTTCTGAAGCTAATCACGCTTGTGGTATTTTTATTCCCTAGTTTGTTTCTACGGAACATCTTTCATATCCTTTGAGACAAGGCTCTTTATCCTTCTTGATCCGCTTACAAAGAGTACCACTAAAACTAAATTCCTCTACTTGTCGTAAGGCAAGATTTGGAATAAGGTGCCAATTTCCTCCCACGCCATTAACTCCACAGCTATTGTTCGACTAAAAGTAAATTCAATTTTTAGGAAACTAAAGGTAATTGATTTCAGTAGCACCACAATGAGAGCTGATGATACCTACAAGAAAGGATCCCGCCCATAGCAACTGCTCTTTGGCAACACATTTAGGTCAGTTTTCTAGTTACCATGCCAGCGATTTTTCCACCACATTCGCTGAAGCAGTCGAAGCGACCAAACCTCTCTTATTTTTCCGTTGCCGAATTCAGGCCCAAAATCCTCGAACTAGTCGCATTGTTCTGGACCATCCAGTGCTACATATCTCCCCAATTCTGCGTGCTGCGGCTTGTCCAGAAATTCTACTTGTAGCGCATCTCAGTACTTCCAGCCGTTTCTGCCTCATCAGCTCCTCAAAACCATTTTGGCGGGATTTAGTGAAGTAAGCGTGTGGACAGCGTCCGAATATATCAAGAGTCCAGGTCAACAGAGATAAGCAGACAAATCCTCTTTCGATCTTTGTTTTTTTCACTTCCAAACTTTTAGCTTCATTCAAAGACGCTTACCCTGATGATGACATGTAACCTCCGAATTTATTCCAACCTGGAGAAAACAGGCCAACTCTAACAATTTAAAAAATACTTCGACATGTGAAATCATGGCCTGGAAAGTTCATATATGGGCTCAACCTTTCCTCCGTTAGGTAAAAAATTAAACGCGCTTATGTGTGAACATCCATGTCCTCGGCAACGCGGATTTTTGGGCTGCGAAAGAGGTAAGCTACTTTTATTGGTGGGGTTGTAAGCCACCTGTCTAGGATTAGGCCGGAGAAAGGGGAAATCGCATGCCGCATCGCCCCTTTTGTTCGTCTGACTCGCCAGAGGTTCTTTTGCCATAGAATTTGTGTCCTACTTGCAAGGCAGAATGCCCCATTGCATGTTGCTCGAAACCTGTTTTTGCTCTCTTATTATTCAGTCATATATGCCTATGTCTGATTACTACCTGCCTGCGATCCATCGCAAGTGTTCTCGGATTGTTGACCACACAGTGCCCACAACTGCTAACCACGACGTATCTTACCAGACACTACGAACAATAAGGTTGCATGTCAGCTGAAACCTAGTGCAATCTTCCCCAATTTTGTCCTTCTCTTTTAGTCATGTCATTCCGAATCTCGAAAGCTACGTTGCAATGATAGCCAAAGTCTGCACAACCAACTACATACATAAGTGCAACTCCAAGGATATAAAATTCAGGCCAAAACTTGCCCTCGTTTTGCACCCCATCCGAATTCTGAATAATAATTCGGCACTAAAGTGCATCTCTATGCCTTGCCACCGTTCACCTCCTGGCTTTTTTGACTCATAATTCTGTATTCAGTTCCTTCCAAAATTCTCTGCATCGAAATCTTTTCTGTGTATCACACCACAGACCAACCTCGGAATCAGTATGCATCCCAATACCTCTCCGCTGGTCATAACACCATGCATTTGGAATCATCAATTTAGACGCCCCTCGCCCCAATTCATATGCCATCACCACGCTATTTATTTCCTTCCCCGTTTTAGCTGTTATATATATGTAGACCAACAGCAATACATGAGGTTATTTCAACTGTATCTTGACCAGTGCACAGCATGAGTTTTTGTAAACCTAGACCAAATGTAACCTTTCCGTTTAGAACCCTCGAGCCCTTACTCAACTTCCAATTAGCTAAAGTTGCCCGATTAGTTGATCTTCTGTGATGAAGCACAGATTCTAGCACATCTGCGTAACTTATGCACCAGCAGCGAGACCGAAAAGTTTCTATACGTCAATGGCCTATATCATGAAGACGCGCCACAATAATCCGCGCCCAGATTCACTCAACATCCTCATCTTTACTCCTTGCGCCAGTCAACATTGCCGGGAAATAATCCATCAGACTACCAAGCTCAGATCTCCTTCAATGAGTTGATATATTCACACTCCTTCCAATTTCCCCAACCGACTGTTATATAGTTAAGCCAATGAAGAATAGGAGTTTGACGCACATGAATGCGAAATGCTTGGCGCCCACTGCAGCCTCTCGTTCCCAGACATGCGGCTCTTGGCGATCTTCTGCCTCCCCCTTATGACTAAAATCTCTGATTTTTTGCGTTTATTTTAAACAAGTGAATCACTCTGGGTACCTGAATTAACTTTTGTATTTCCCGTTCTCCCCGAGCATCGGTCTTCGTTTCAAATCCCAGCTGCATCGCGTTTTGATACATTTTGTAACCCTTCGTCCAAATGAACACTCTATTCCAATTCGCCGCCTATTGTTTCAATTTTTCAGTGTTCTTTCTCTCTTGATTGATTCATCACTCAGTTATTTACTCATCGAAACCATCTTCCTTTTTCAGACTACCTGCAAACTCCTGGAGTCGGCGGGCAATCAAATTTGACCAATGTCGAGAAGTGGATGATTTCAGGACCTCCCAGTGAAAAACGTCCGCATTGTCAGTTGTTTCCGTTGGAATTAATTTCATAATGGTTCAGCTGTCTTGGTACTTGTTTGTTTTGACGATTGGCTGAATTAAAAGAGCCACTTTCTTCACTGTTTGAGAAAAACTGCCATCACTTTCGCATGATCTTTGGAAATACACACCACAGGGCCTTGAAAGAAGTCATTGGAGGTTTGTACTCATGAGGTGACAAAACTCTAAAAAAATGAAGGCAGAAATTTCGAACTTTCCGCCGGCGATCTCAACAACGGAGCGGCTTATAGACTTAGCTAAGTGACGGCGTTTCAAACTTTCCGCGATCGGATAAGTTGACTCTGGCGCAAACTCCATGTTTGACGACCCCTAGGACTTATATTGTGCATCACCAAATTTATTGCTCAGTGAGTCAGCAGCGATTCGTTTTAACATTAATCCTTTTTAACTGTGCATGATTCGATCTATGAATTACAACATTCACTATGGCCTCTAAACCTGCTGGTTGTGCATTGAAGTATGCTTATGGACGTGAAATGAGAAATGATACCAGTTATTTTTTTTGAATATTCAATCCCAGCAACTATGAATACTATGAGAAATTTGCGTTATCACGGTTTTCCGTTTTAAACCATTTTCGAAGCTTCGTCATCGTTAATTTGTTTGTCGATATTGAAACGAACGGCCGGTTTTACTGAGCATTTTCTTAGATAAGCGGCTTGGCAAACCAGGCCTTTATGCTTAATATCCAGCTCGCCGCTTCACTTGTACCTTGCGTTTGCGATGTCTTGCTAGTTACATTCTCTATGTCTTCTTCGCATGACAAACTGCGGTTCATCGCAAACACTTAGCCACCCGTTACCACTGACTCACCGTACTTCTGGCTCCCTGATCGTAAATCATCAAAGAATGCCGGATAAAACCCTTCATTGTATAACTGTCGAGTGGCGTTGCTGAGTCTAAAAAAGCTTTCTGAGGGGGCTGCTTACTTAGGGCAAATGAATGAACTTTAATTTTCCCTCGAAGGCCCAGTAAATTAAAACACCATTACTGCTGACATTTTCGAAAAAGCTACCACCGAAACTCGCATCAATTTGCGATCCCATTGAATTTGCTCCGCAGTGAGTATCACATGATTTATCGACTGCCGGTAGCTTTTTGGACTGTCTGTCATCCAAAGCAGCGAGCCTACTGTAGTTTCTAACATCCCGGACCCTATCCCTGTAGACAACCTTAGAACCACGCCTATGTCTGCTTGTGGTCGAAAGCGGATTTTGCTTGTAAGGTCATTGGTCTCAGCGCATTTCTCGCTTTAGGTTTGCTTGCCTTGACGCTTGCGACCACCTTTGCGTCAAACTTACTCCACGCTGTAAGATTACCGTACTGACGATCTAGACACAGCATCGGTTAGAGGCCGTCGGAAATGAGAGGAGATTGAGCGCATTTCAAGTTAGTACGCGGGCATGGGGTGCGTGAGCGATGTGCAAATGTTAGCCGCAATAGCGCTCTCCCAGAAAATTTTCGCTACATGTAATAAATGCACGCTTCATGCTAAAGAAAATTTAATGTTCCCGTATTTTCCCCTCTCATTGAACTTTCATTTCTTACTAATCACCGACGGTAGTCTCGATAACCAACTCCGGACAATGTCAGAACAATTCCATGCTATAAAACCTTCAGAAAAAGCTTTGAAACCCAGCGCGTGGGTGGTTGCTCTGTCTAAGTCGGAGAGTCTGTATCAATTACGTTTTATCAGAGAACCTTGTTAAATACCATCCAAGATGTCTTTTTCGTCGGAGCTGACACGGGCGACGAAAATCTCCTTGTTAGATGCGCCTACTGCTGCCCTGGTTCTAGCCAAAATTGTTTGTTTAATGACCAAAGTAATGAATAATGCTTCTGGCCCGCCCAATAAACCACACCTCTATAGTCTCCAGAATTGTGGAGCGTCTGACTAAGTTTAGTCTTATCGCATATCTTCTAGAATATAAACTTATTAACAGTGGAAATCCTGCGCTACTTGCATGACTGACTGCCCGAAAGCTATCACTAAGGCCCTGAGCACTAGGATATCTGTCACTATAATCTTTAAGACAGGAGAAAGGCCTCCCATAGAACGTCCTACCCTAGGTTGCTAAATAAAATCGCACCACACGCTATTGTTCATCTAATTCCATTGTAGTTTTCATCCTGTTTGTCATCGAGCCAACAATTATTTCAAATTTACGGCCTCATATCTGAAACTGAATTAGTGCTGAGTGGTGTAATCGGAGGCAAATTTTCCGGGCCCCTCGCGTTTCCAGTTGTACCTCAGCAACGTCTTCCATATCACTCAAAGCGGCGTCTTTCTGCTGTTCGCTCACTATATCAAAATTGTCTACACGTTTGATACCGAAGCCCTGGAATTCACTACGAGTAACATATTACAAGACTTTGCCTCCCTCAGTTTCCGAAGAAGCGACTGGGTGACAGAATAACCCGTTGATAAGCAGCATCAGGGGGCAAAACAAGTTATACCCCCAAGAGAACTCACAATAAATCATCCTCTTTATCTGTCAAATTCTCGGCTTAACCCTAAATTACTCCAGCACATTAGGCTTCTCAAAACACTCACACAGATTGCAAACGCAAATAATTTAGTGGGTGCTGTTCCACAATACTCCGATATTTGAATAAAGTAAACTACACTGTTTTAAATTCCACGTCAAAGCCATTCTGGAGTAGTGCTCTCTATTCTGTTCGATCATGGGTCCCTGCGACAGAGTGGCAATTAAATCGTCCGACGTGCATTTACCAAGGATTTGGTCGGGTGCTCTGCAGGACCAATCCACATGGAACGCGTGAGTTATTGAAGTTACATACTCTGTGACTCCGATACACAAGACAAAATCTGGTGCATTTTAACAATATTATCAGGGATGAGAGATACCTCTCCGCATTTTTGTTAGAACTCCACTCCAATAATCCCCGAATTGCGGAAACCACTGTTAATCTCTCAGAACCAAGGGCATTTGTGACAGCCAACTTCTTTATTGTCAACTATTCGTCATTACAGAATAAACCTCCTCAATGTTTGCATACTTTATCACCATCATCCATTGAATTTAAACCAAAATAGGTAGAGTAGTTACTCTGCTCTTTCTCAATAATCTATACCATCCATACTGCCATTGGGATCGATTGTTTGAAACCGGACTGGGCTTCTCAAAAATGCACCGATGTCATCGTTTCGTGCATTTTGGAAAAGAGTGAGTGCCCCTACTAATATCACCATATAAAAAACTGAAACTAGGATTGTATCTTGGCACCTTCGTTTTTCAACCCTCATTGATATCTCCCCGTATTTTTAGACCGTCAAAACTCCTATCTCTTCTACCATCATAGCTATAAGTGCTGCTTCTAATGTTTTCTCATCACATTTATTCGAATTTTATATTACTTCTTTTCACTGTAACAAAAAAATCATATAGCAAACGATCATTGTCTCTCCCACCTCCAAATTCAAACTTAGCTCCAACACCAGTGCATGCCACTTAAACATGCAGTTCCACGTTGGATGCAACTCACTTTCATTCCGTCGTCACAAACGATTCTTATTGTTCGATAATCTGCCTTCATGTCCATAAACCTTATAGTTCTAAATGTGTTTAGGGTTGCCCAGCCACAGCTATCTCTCTTGTGCTCGCCTGACCAATTCCAACACCGTCGCCAAAAAATGCGGTATTCCTACGCGGCCACCGTGTTCTAATATTAGCATTCACTATCAACTTCATTTCTTACACCTCACCATCGCCTCAGACGAAGCAAATTGATTTGGTTCGTTAGAGTCATCTTTGTTTCTGATAAACCCAAACTGTTCCCTCCGGACAAAACTATGACAACATCATTGATTCTCTCGCTCGCAATTCCCATCGATATCTCCCTGTCCACTTTGGCCAATTAGGAACTCATACTATCCCCGTGAACAGAGTCTTATGTGATTTCATTTCTTCCCTGAGTTCCAGGTTCCATTTGCCAAACTTGTGAGTTCAAACAATATTCCATGCCTTCTAGGCTTAGAATAAAAGAGTGCAGTACACACCATGGTTTCTAAACAGTGAATTTAGTCCGCCTGCGGAGCATATGACATTTGCAGTTCATCCGTATTTATATGTACTGTCGTTATTCATTGTCAGTCTCACTAAATACCAGTCCATTTCACCTTACCCGTAAGCAGAAGCGAGCAACGAGCTAGACGCTCCTGGAAAAATGATGCCTAGCTTCTCTTACTCATACCTCATTGGCACTCCTTCCTTCAACTCCACAGAAGTACGCGACGAGGTCAGATTCACCGCTTTGCGGACAGACACCGGTTGGGAGCTCGGCTGCAGCGCTGTGTGGGTGGAGCTTGGTTGACGGATCACATCTGCGTTCAAACCCCAACCGATGTTACTCANATATATATATATATATATCGCAACGTGTAACTCAGAGGAAGCTAGCGGTCAGTTGGGTTTGCACTGCTCTTTGCCATTGAACGTTGGTGATGATGCCGTCAACGGTTTACTCAGGGTGAGTGGAGAAAGTTGGTTTTCTAGTCCGTGCTAGAACGTTACTATTCACAAAGTTCGAATTCGTTTAGCACCTAAGCACTACAGCCACGCATCGAATGAAGCTTGCTCTCATCTTTCTCGTCTTGGTCGGATTCCACCAGACTGGTCAACCGCCAGTTATTGGTACATCGTCGAAAGGCTGCTCGGGTATTGCTCTACCATTGCAAGTCGTATTTCGCTAGTCGAAGCTTGTTTCGGAAAGCACGGTACATATAACCTTTGGCAATCTACCATGCAATCAGGTGTCCATTTATATTTAAGAATTATCTACATCGTTACTGTACGTTTCTTTTACGACCGTTAAGCTCTGGAAACGCTCAGGCAAGAGCAAAAGACTATCTTTTCGGGGTGCATTTTTTGTCCACGCATCTTGTTTCGCATAATATACAAATACATGACAACAAAAGGAATAATGTTAAGGAAAACATGAAAACTATGGGAGCGAGTGATGGAAACTAAATTTTCTGTGGCAATAAATCCGTGCAAGTTGGCCATCACTCATGTGTATTCTGCATTCATAGTAAACAAAAATCAAACCACTATTGTCCACACCACTCTAAAGGAGAATATAGATAAATAATTTCAGCGATTGTTATTCGTCAAATTTGACTTATAATTAACGCATAACTAGTTCACCAAGCTCATCGTAGCTTACTTCGTACTGTGCTTTGACCAATCCCAAAGGGACAACCGCTTCGATATTATTAATTAGATAGCACCCCGGGCTGGTTCTGCCGTTGAATGCACAAGCCAAAGGCGAGATCTGATAGCAATGGTCATTAGACAACTGAGACAGATCGTGTGTCACTATTTCCGCGTCTCTCTCATCAATGTCCGGTTCGGCAAACAAAATTCCTCCCACTGATCTATTTCGAAAATGATCGGAGCATTCAATTAGGCCGGACTCACCTGTTTTTTAACTGAAGCTGGAAATTCCAACGCAGGGTGAGTAGAACGGTGAGACACAGCATAAAACTAATAACCAATCCCAGATTCCTGAGTCTCAAGGGCGATCGCATTTTGAGAAACCAGCAAGTAAACGGAACGTTTATTTTACGCCTGAAAAGATAGAACAGCTGCTTAGTAGAAAATTAAACATCAAGCTTCGCGAAAAATTAATTCTTGAAAACAGATAACAGCTGTACCGTCTTCGCTTCCGATCTAACCAGATAACTGGAGCTTGCTTGTCTTGATCCCCGTACACGGACAACCCACCCGTTTCGGATACGCCAATAGATTTATATGATAGAAAACATTCCGCGTTGGCAGTTGGCAACTTTAGTTCCTGTGGCTTGAGTTGACATTAATAGCTTACGAAGAAAACTTTTTCGAAAGCTGCAAAAAAGGAACATTCTCAGCCAATCTATCGAAGTCCCAACGTGGGAAAACCTGAAATTTCTCCCCGAAGTGTTACGTCCTACTTAGTCACCGTTATTTCGTCTGTCACCGATGCAGCGCCCTACCACTGCCTCTTAAGTGTTGTCGTCCTTGTCACTGTCAACGAAGAAATACAGTTTCAAAAACATGATCGAAAAGTATAACCGGCGTGTTGCTACATCACAACACATCACTGTGGTATCCACCAGCTTACCAAGCTCTAATCAGGGATATTGATTTGTATTTATAAAACTCAAACTTCTCTTGTGATTGTGTCAAACTTTCTGTCTTGTCTTCTGGAGTAATAGGAAGGGGTCGAGGTTCCGTTTTCTGGTTAAACCATCGTACTCTCTCTGCGGACTACTCTCGGCCAAAACTAAACCGCAATCACTCCGAGCGCCCTACTTCTGATTGCAGATCAATCGCTGTCAAATCAGGATGATATCCTTTGCAAGTGTGAGGTCGAAGTATTATCGAATCATCCGTTTGACCCCGGGAGAGCGCAAGTCCTTATTAGGAATCAGACTAGTAATCTACTAAAGTCAAACGAAAAACCTCTTCATGCATTCGGATCCTTACCAGCCCGTGCGCGTAGATTAATTAACCGACATAAATATCGCGATATGAAGTGTGCAGCGATCTAGACTTAAAGAGTGTCCATCATCAGATAACGAATAAAGCGTGAGAATCATTATATCGCATTGGAAACCAGCGGAAAACATTTCAGTCGCATTTAGTTTGGTGCGCTTCTGATGTGCGATGAACGATATCATAAAGAACAGGTGCATGGCACGCCATGTTTGCTTGGGCTGACAACCTGACTATTTGCAGAGCAGCGGTGGACGAATGTTCAGAGTTACGAAGTTACTTCAAGTCTTGAAAAGTCACGGTACTACACGTAAAGAATCAAAGAGTTACTCATAATCAGCAGCTAAGTCTTCACGGGACTGAAGTACCTAAGAAAGCTAAACCAAAACAGAGATTACAAACAAAGAAGAAACTAGTTCCGCAGCGTAACATGAAAACACAAGGGAGTAAAACAGGTATGTCTGCGTACTACTTCCTGGTGCATTTGCCTTTTGCAATTCATTCCGTATTTATATCTAGCGTCGTTCATCATTGTCCGTCTCTCTAAATACCAGTCCATTTCACCTCACCCATGAGCAGAGGCGAGCAACGAGCTAGACGCTCCTGGAAAAATGATGCCTAGCTTCTCTTACTCATACCTCATTGGCACTCCTTCCTTCAACTCCACAGAAGTACGCGACGAGGTCAGATTCACCGCTTTGCGGACAGACACCGGTTGGGAGCTCGGCTGCAGCGCTGTGTGGGTGGAGCTTGGTTGACGGATCACATCTGCGTTCAAACCCCAACCGATGTTACTCACCTCAAGCCTCCTAAAAATTGGGTCATTTCCACTTTAATCGTATGAGTCAACAAATTACAGGGTAAATTGTCCTATTCACCTATCTATGCACCCCAACGTGTCCGGATTTGCAACAGGGGTAGCCACCAACCAACGTTTCGGGGCGGAATTATACACACTCATAATTTATTTTTCTGAATTACTCGCACGACTGATGGCTTCCGCAGCGGACACAAAGACCAAACAGACTTTTGTTTCATTCTTCCAGTCATTTCAGTTCTGCATTGACGTAAGAAATTACTTTGTGTTCTGTCTAAAACGGTTTCCACGCGCCTGGGATCATCAACTTTTGGAAACTTGGTGTCATGCTTGTCCTAATTACGCCAGATCAACACTCTCTCCTTCACCGCCAATATTCACAGGCAATATTACAGTAGTGCAAAGCGTGATCAGATCCATCACACTGGCCGACGAACACCGACGCGGCAGCTTGGCTGCAGCTCTGTCGGCAAAACTAATTTGACGGATCACATCTCTTGTGGTCACCGCCAACGCTGTTTTCTAGTTTGCGTGCCACTATTCGGTCACACCCATACTCTAGCACTTTTGTTGTAAACCGCCCTCCAGCCCCAGTTTTTGCAAGCTACCTTCTGTACTATATTCTTCTCGCTCTATCCCGAAGTTCTTTTGCATACACCATGAGGAAAAGATTCACGGGGAAAAAGTTTTTCATTGCATCTGACAGGGAATGACGTTGAGGAATATACATTGCATCCTGAAAGTATGCCGGGAATTTTTGACGTCCGACAACGTAACATGTGCGTTCTTCCAGATTCAGACGATAAATCTCGTTGGTTGAAGCAGGCTATCCCGGATCACGCCGACAATTTACACATCGGCCAAAGGGGGTGTGCTTCCATCTCGTTACCACCAGTGATCACAAACAGTTTGCCCTGATTTACGACCATGTCATGCCTTTACCGCTCTTCCTGCTGCAAAATTTCTCAGCGGTTTGAGACAATGTTGTATCGCTAAATCTCTCCCTTTACAATTAAGTGGCCAGAAAATTGGATCCATAACCAATGGGCCGATATACCTTACCCACCATCAGCCATTATCCAATGACCACTTCTAGGTAACGGATTTTCACCTGCCTCAACGTCTAAGTTTACCTGGTCGTTTCCGAGAATAGCATGGAAACAAATATGCATGCAATAATAGTATGAGAAGGAACTTTTTCCACGTGCATCCCAGAATTCCTTGTGAAAATGATTAAGAACCATCACTTCTAACGTTTCTTTAATCTGGTCTGCGAAATTTGCCAAAAGACTACAGCTGACAATGGTTCTACATAGGAATCCACCAGACACTGCCTCATTTGAGTCCGGCTCCCCTTCATCTTTTTCAAACAGCACCGCCGGAATTTAATCGGCCTACCGGAACGAAAACGGAGTTTCCTTTTAATGAACGGACATCTCAGCATCATTCGAAAATCTTAAGTTGGAAAGCGCCACCTCAGTCACTGTTGAATCCCATAAATGAGAACCGATGCATCAAGCATCGCCATTGCAGCCTCCTTAAGTCAGAACGACAAAACATTAGCACTTTCTAGGACTTTCATGCCACGGAAAGACGGTATTCCTCGGCTGAAAAAGATATATGTTATCGTCGGGGCCTTGCTGCCTTAAATGTGCTTAAAATCGTGAGTGCACGAAGGTGCAGACCTTCGTCTAATACAAAATGACTATGAAAACCCTACGGTGCGTGAAAAGGAATACTATCCGATTTCCAACAAGACGTCACATTGCTCCGGGCGGAAGAATAACGTTGCTGACACCATGGTTTGCGGATCAACCTTCGATCCCGCTTAAAATAACTCTACGGATTTCTGCACCATCCCGGTGTAATTCGGGCGTCACCATCCCTTACAATTTACAGTCTACCACCTTCAACAGCAAAAGTGAAATCAGTCACTTATTAATGTTTTGTATGTACTGACACTCAAAAATGGAGGCTTGTATGAAAATTAAACGTCCGTCAGCGAAAAGTTCGAAGGCTCGAATCCTAGATCTGCCGGTCACTTTGGTGCAGCGGAACACCGCAC
>LUCM01008140.1:15792-53508 GCA_008360955.1 Fasciolopsis buskii | reverse complement strand
CATCACTATTCTCAAAAAAAAACCTGACCAGTGCTAAGGGCGGAAATCGTCTATAACGAAACAGAGGAGAACAAATGAGAATATGCCGCCACTGGGCCGCAGCGTCTAACTCTTCGACAAATTCTCTGCCAGACATACACTTGGCAAAGAAACAACGGAACGCGATCGAAAATTTTGTAGTATAAACCCTGGTTCTTCCCATTCGCATAGTACTTAATATTACAATACAAGCAATGACACTGGCCGCGGAGCCATGTCCTGAAATGTCATTCATGCAATAACAATTCGCCGGGCTTGCCGTTGATACCTTCACACACCTCATACCGTTCTATACCAAGCACAAAAACAACAGCTGGCTCGCCGTCAACCACTTCAACGGCAGAATAGTAAACTGGAAAATTATACAGTAGAGGAAGAAGAAAAGTCGAATGCAAGGACGCCACGAATGTAGACATCAGCCATGCCCTTATGTCTCAAACTACTGCTCGGCACACGGTGGGGGTCAATGGACCCCAACACGGTAGTCTAACTAGATCTCTACATGAGCCAGTCCACTAGTCAATATTTATTCATACCTTTTTCCCAGGTCGGCGAATGGGCCACCTCGAAACATCTCCAACATCATCTTATCCATAAACAAACCAGTCGTTCTGTGCACACAGGCCACAAATCGTACCCAACCACCATCTCTCATTGGAAGTTTGGTTGATAATGCATGATGCACGAAATTCCTCAAACTGAGTTTCTGTGAAATTCTAAAACTGATTCGTTTCACGTGTTGGTATTTAGAATGTTGATTGATTGAACTGCAATCTAGTTGAATATATACACAAATTCTGCAAATGGGCCTTCTACAACTCGTAATCATGAATAGTGTTGTTCCCGCGGCTAACGGGTTGAGGCTGCTGTCGAGGCTATATCAAATGTTTGAAATATGTCTTTGCTTTTACGTGATTTTGAGTTACTTTTATTTACGCTTTGCCGTAAGACCCACTTTCACCAAGTTAAAATGCACCTGAAATTTCGGTTAACTGTTTTTTTTTCCTAGTTGTCCTTCCAACTTGTGAAACATTCCTCGAAATTATTGGAACTTAATTTTGTTCTGTCGCACTCCAAGATTTTGGAATGTGGTTGCTAGTTTCGCATCCCCGTGTAGAGGATCCTGTTATCTATGGGGTATGCCACTTCCGCTAAATTCATTCTTGGGCCGTCACAAAAATAAGATGACTCGTATTAAATAGTTCAGATATTTAAATGTTTAGGCTCTTTGATCTCGACTTTCATTTGATCGTTTCCTCTCCCAACAAATTTAGGAATAAGTCCCTCGACGGCGTCGACGAAAGGTGCATTCAGCGAAGTGTGCGATGCCGCAGTGTCCGTCGACGAAATATCTATGGTTTTTTGGTCGAGTTAGGGAACTTGACAGTCATAATGCAAGTCATTTGAAATTCAGGTGTATGTGAAATGTCTAAATCTGCATCAGAATGGCTCGGGCAGAGGTTTCGGTTCATCATTAATGAAATGGGGAAGCCATAATGCCATTAAAATGTCAGGCAATTGGAGTAGTGATTAAGAGGGATTTGTTTATGGGGGTGTATTCATCGACATTGTGAGATATTAAGGTGTAAGGTAAAAAGGCAAGCAGTTGCTAAAATGCCAACCACACATCAGTAGACATCGCGAAGCTACTCTCAACGCTTCCTCATGTAAATAGCTCAAAATATTTGCCTCCTTAAACTGCATGTGATTTTGCTTCGTGTTTCGGTTAGTGTTATTGTGTCCTTGTTAAAGTTCATCGGTAATATTTATTATTCCAGCTTTCTGTTCGACCCAGTTTTTTTGATAATGAAAGTAGCACTAATAACGACCTTGATCAATAATTTATCTCCAGTAAACGAAAACGCCGTCTGGCCGATCGTCTCCTTAGCAAGACGGTGCGAGAAATCATTCCGGAGTCGGAGTCCTATATGGAGTTGCTGGAGGTAGAGAAAAAGCTAGATTTCGTGCTCATGCGAAAACGACTCACACTTCAAGAGGCAATGAAAAGACCAGTGAAAGTAAGCCGTATTTACTGCCTAATTCGACTTTTTATTAGGTAAAACGGAAGCTCCGTGTCATGCTGAGTAGTACATTCAAACCTGGGATGTCTGCGGGGACAGTCGGCCCGGACGGACAACACCTAATGGTTGACATGGCCCCCGGATGGGAGTTGAAAGTAGAAGGTCAACTGTTAGACAAGGTTAGTGACCACGGTATCACAGACTTCACTTTGATGTGGTCGTCGCTGGCATTCGACTTGCTGTGTTTGAATATCACTTAGAGTGTACCGTGTACTCCGTGACATTTTTTTTTGCTGTGGGGCCTAATCGGAGTGCTTAGAAAACTAGGTTTACCTTACTGTCATCAGCTTATTCAAAACTTGCTGTTGTGCTAGTTCCATATTCCGAGGAGCAAACGAAAGCTAAACGTCTCATACCCGTCTTGATTGTATCATCAAAGTCTATAAATCTTCCATCCTGACCAAGATGCCAGAAGTAAGCTTGTCTCTCACTAACAATGCACATGTTGAACTAGTTTTTGCGACGCCACTGTAAAAAGAAGTCGATTTTTCCTCGTCAGGGTGGCGTTATCTATCGCCGTCGTTGACTCACTACGACTGGACGTGAGTAAAAAATTTAGAATTTAATTTCTGATGCTAAAACTTGGTTAAAACTTAGTGAGAATCGTTGTGGGCTGGTGGTAAAATTCTGTAATCAAAACCCAGTTCTGGCGCTCGACAAACCTACGCGAGACATACCAAGAAAAGCAGAGCGTGTACAGCTATCGTGCCACAGAGCGACCCAGTAACTGTCTTAGTACAACTGACGGAATGTACAAAAGCTTGATCAGGCGCACGTATACACGGATATGCTGCGCGCAAAAAAATGGTAGCTTTCAGTGAGAACATTTTCTGGTAGGTTCCGGTTCCGATAAGAAATCACTATGGCTCAACGGTTAATTCCATCTGTAAACAGTAAACCACAGTTATTGTATTTCATTATAATACGTAAATGCATAAATGTCGTACTTCAGTTAAAAACAGTTGTGCACGATTTTGACAACAAAGAACAGTTAGTTGGTCGAGATCGAGGAAGAGAATTTGGAGAAAAAGTCGTACGTTTTACTCGACGCATAGTTGGGCTACAGAGGTTGAAAAAGAAGGTGCACCGTGTAAACACAGGGAGTCAGCGGGATAAAACTAATATGACACCACATAACATAAACCATTTAACAGTATCGGGAGTAAAGCCAGAGATTTTCTGTGTGTACCAGGATCGTAATGTCTGGCTTTACTCACCAGCTTTGACGACCCACTCCGCCGATCCACAGAAGGATAGCTCTTGAGTGGTCTTTTTCTGGTGGTGGGACTACCTACTGCTAAATTCATAGTAGGCAGTTCACATATCAGGACCAAATGATGTAAGGAGTGTATCGAAAAATCGATGCGCCATGTATTGGCTTTTAATTGTGAATGATATAATGTTTATAACACAGTGTGGTTGGTAGATGTAATGCGCCAACGTTTCGACTACCGTGGGTAGTCTTTCTCAAGGCAAGTTTTACAATCAAAGCTTGCCTTTAGAAAGACTACGCTGTGTTATTAACGTTATATCATTCACAATTAGGCAGTTCACGATTAAAAATGGAACACCGTGTTGCTGTGGTGGATGACTAGATGGCATGCACGTGAAAACTCACAGTTGCTTGAGTATAATGGGAGAGTGTCAAGGTGTTAGTGGATCCTATTAACATTAATTTCCCCTCTCAGGAATCCAGGTTGCTTTATGCTTACCTCTGACCGGCGGTAGTCAAGCGTATAAGGTCGCAGCGTTTGGACATGAAAGCCGCGTGTTCGAATCCCCCCTACCGCCGGTCAACTTCCCCACTTGGCACTCCTCTGTTGGCCGCATTCCCCTTTCTGAAATACGATGTGTATTGTTATTTCACTAGTAATTGACATCGTTTTTTCATTAGTAATGGAAGTGAAAAGATGAAAGGCAAGAAATAATAGTCCCATCTGAAAACTGCCCATCATTCGTCGTGAAGCCATTGCTTTTCGCAACACGTGGATGAGTCAGTATCTGATTAGATGGAACATTGCTCAGTTTGATTTGAAATGCATTACACGACTGGGAGTAATACACACAGGCATATGACTTGGATAACAAAGTGAGTGGGTCTTTTTGGAGCTTCGGCCATGCTGGCAAGGCGAAAAGTGTTTGGAAAGTGAGGGGAACGTGGGGTTTAGGGCAGATTCGTTCAGCGTCTTGATCCAGGAAATGGGCTGTCAGTTTTCAGCCAATTACAAGAAAACTGATGAGAGCAGTTGTCCCAGAGCAACTTCTCGCAAATGTGTAAATTTACCTAAAAGCCAGTCATATTTGATAGCGCCTTACGAAACTCAAGACAATTGGTGTTGTCTTACTCATTTTTCCTCATTGTTTCGTTTGTAGTGCTCTCCGAAAGTGGCATTAACATTGCTAAACTATAGATGATCGCAAACAGAGTCCAGGTAGTTTTTTGTAACTAAGTTAAACGGTTACAAAGGATTAGTTTTATACGTATGTTACAATCAGTTTTATCGGACCCGAAGAGATTCGTCCATAATTTGTCGTCTGTAAGCCTGGATGAGATATTGCTTGAAGTCCTATCGTTAGGACCAAAATTATATTGCTCATCCAATAAAACGAAATAACTAGATATGAAGATTAAATAAGAAAATTTATTTAGTCAACTGTCGGACCTGGTGCCGTCCTCTCCACAGGTGTTAGAGAATCTCAAATCCTCTTTCGTCTATTAATGTTACCACTATCGAGACGACAGATAGGTAAAGCGAGAATTGCTAATGCCTGAGGACTTGGAGCTTATAAAAGAACTATAAGCAAATAATGTCGACCCGAGCAGATAAAAAAGCCAGTATTGTGATTATCAACAAGTCGGAGTACATTGAGAAAAGGAATATATTACTGGGCGACGAGTAGAAATTAACAAAGTCCCTAACCGAAAGGGATAGAAAAACTTGAATAGAAAAATCAGTTTAAATGAGACTATGAGCCCTGAAACAGAGTGGGATGATTGACACTTTAACTTTTGATTAGATACGACCCAGAGGTACAACAATTCCCAGATTGTACGGCCTATCAAAGGTACACAAAGACAGCTTCGATTAGGCGTACTTTGGGCATGTGTAATTCTCCGTATCACCCCTAATCTTAGTTGTTAGCCCGTTTACTGTAATCAGTTAGAGCAATCATCTCCAGACATAATGTGCGAGGCCATTAGGAGCCAACGTCTGGGAGAGAATTAGATGTTATCACTCGATGTAATTTCTGTGTTTACAACTCTTCTGATCAGCGAAACCATTGGATACATTTGGGAGTACACTCAAGATAACGACACCACAGAGGCTCCACTGAATGAATTGAAAAAACCACTCTTCGTGTGCACCGAAAATGTTTAGTTTCAATTCAGCGGCAAAACGACGGAGTGGCAATGGAGTCACCTTTGGGATCGCTGTTTGTTGGTATCTTCAGGTCCAAACTGAAGAATAATCAACTGCGCTCACCAATCAGGCACTGTACCGTATACAAACTTTATGTTGATGATATACTGTGTGGTAGAGGAACACGCGGACATAAACCATATGCCACACACGTTTAACTATGTTCATCCAAATGTACACTTTAGAAAAGAAGTAAACCACAGTCTAGCATACCTAGATGTGTACGCAAGACGGCAGGACGGGTCTGCACGGTTATCGGCCTACAGAAGAGCAACGTGCAACGGATAGTACGATCATTTTCACAGCTTTATGCGTAACGAGTGAACAGGAACCTAATATACTGTTACTTAACAGAACAAATGAAATATGTAAGAACAACACAGTTGAGACTGAACTTCGTTTCCTGCGGAGCGTGTTCGTACAAATTGGATACTTTGAAAAATCCATAAATAAGGTTATGGAGTAACACAAAGACGAAAATAAATAAGACTAATAAAGAAACCCGTATATGTTCGTTTGTCTTTCAAGGTGACACCGAAGCTGGAATTATCCAACGGAGATTGTCAAGTCCAATCAGTAAAACACTTCGCTGCACAGTTGAAAACTATTCACATTCAAAGCGGCCATGTGTTTTCAATTAAGATTGCCAGATTCTACAGCCTCATTCTATGTGTATTCATTCATTTGTTCCTGTTGGACTAGGTATATTGACCACACGACCAGCCGTTTGTCCGATCGTGTTCCTGATCACCACTCGGTTTGGTTGAGCAACATGAACGAGTAAGATAATTTCTAGCGCAGTGTCCACATCTTGTCGAATCAAATCGCTCAGTTGATGTGACAAGCGATACGGTAAGGAGTGTTCGTCATACGCAACACGTGACCCAACCAGCGCAGTCTACTAAGTTTCATGCGCCGATATAAGGTATTCTCAGAAGTGGCACCCAATACCAGATTCCTAACCTCAATATTACTCACCCGGTCACTCCATCCAATCCTAGCCATACTACGTAAACATCGGTTGTCGAAAACCCCCAACCAACGAACATCGCCCACACGCATACTCCACGTCTCGCAACCGTACAACAGAACTGAACGCACTGCAGCACAGTACACATGACCTTCCAACTTCAGTGAAATATCAGACCGACACCACAAGTGCTTCAGTACAGCGTAAGCCTCTCGAGCCTTGGATATACGCATACTTACTCGAGCTACCAAGGTAGGTGAAACCGTCCACAATCGTTAGTTCCTCTCTATCCAATATCAAGTTCGGGACTACTATCCTCCAGTTATGCAATAGCACCCTGGAACTTTGAAGATGTAAAGCACATGCCAAACCGAGCAACCGATCTCGAAAGTCTATCTAGTGCGCGTTGTGCATGGTCCGTAGACTCGAACAGGCACACGACGTCGTCTGTGTAATCTAGGTCGCATAGCTTTCCACCATTTCCCAGTTCGACTCCTACGTTCCAGAGACCTCCTAAAGCATCTTCCATCACCTCGTCCATGACGAAGTTGAACAAGAATGGAGAGATCGGACACCCTTGTCAAACTCCACTAGTTGTTTCGAATGAACGTGACAGTTCACCGTATACCCTCACGCGACCGTGGGTATGCAAGTACAATGCTCGCAACAGGTTCACAAACTTCGTTGGCATACCCTTCCGGTGACGAGCACTGAGTAGTGCCGGCTGGTCCACGGAGTCGAAAGAACCTTTTAAGTCGAGGAAGACTACGATCGTAGGGCGGCGGTGCGTGTGGCGCGTTTCGAGTATTTGGCGAAGAGTGAATATTTGGTCGATGCAACCTCGACCTGGCCGAAATCTGGCCTGTTGTTCGCGAAAGTTGCTCTCGGGAATCGGTGTCAAACGGCGTACCAATATCGAAGCTGACACCTTGGTAACTATCGGGATTAAACTAATCCCACGATGAGTGCTGCAGTCATTCCGTGTACCCTTCTTGAAGATGGGTATAATCAGTGACTCGCCCCACGATAGCGGGATACGCTCCTCGTTCCAAATATCACGAAGCAAGGAGGTAAGTGATTTCATCAGCACCTCTCTAGCCAATTTGAAAAGAACTGGGGGAAGGTCGTCGCAACCGGCTGCCTTTCCCCTCTTCGGAAGTCGAATATTCGACTGCACTTCCACTTCCGTTGGGAGATCAAGTGACACCTCCCAAGGATTGGCAGCTCCAGACGTCGGACTAATTACGTTAGCGTGTGACTAGCTAAATTGATCCTTGAAGTGCAGTGCTCTGCCCAACGGTCCAGTCTTTCCTGTCTACCATGGATGAGCTCTCCAGTCCTATCGCACACGACTTCACTAACCGAAGTTCGCCGCCCACCGCTGTCGCGTATAAGCTTAAACAGTCTTTGACTGTTATCTGAAGCGGACGCCACTTCCATCTCTTCGGCTACCTTAACCCACCGGTTTTCGCGGTCATTCCTAAGGCTTATGGTCAACTGACGCTGCAACTACCGACGCATCTTATTCACTTCCTTGGAGTTAGGCAGCTCGCGTTTTTGCTCCATTAGACTTAGCGACGCTTGCGAGATCCACTGTTTTTGATGAACACTAGATTTAGAACCACAGGCGAAATCTGCTGCCAAATGCATCGCCTGCTTAATTTGATCCCACTGATCGTCTACATTGCTGCTCGTCGAAGTTCTTAGTCCGTCAGATAGTTTCTGTTCGTAGCTGTTGTGAACAGCCGAATCAGACAAACGTTCGATAGCCAATCGGGTTTGTGGCCTGCCGCGTCGATGGCCATTCAGCTGCAGCAAAACTCGCATTAAAACTAACGCATGGTCCGATTCGACGTACGTGGTCCAGTAAGATCTACAGTTCTGGACAGAATTGCGCCAACGGTAGCTAACTGCGATATGGTCAATCTCACTCAAATTACCTGTCGAGTTAGAACGCCACGTCGCTGTGCGACGCGAACTGTGTCGGAAATTCGTACTAGATAGGAATAAATGATTATCTACACAAAATTGGAGAAGTCTTTCCCCGTTGTCTGTTCGCTGTGCAGGCAAGGCGCATCGCCCACCTAAACAGGACTCCGATGCACTCAGTTTCCCAACTTGTGCATTAAAATCACCTGCTACCACTACAATGTCAGGGTTTGCTTTTCCGAACAAGAGTGAAGAGGATATCGTAAAACTCGTCCTTCTGCATGTCAGTGCTGCAGTCTGTTGGAGCGTATGCCGAGATAACAAATAAACTACGCTTAACACTACTATCCTTTCGGACACCCACTGATCCGTGCAGTCTCATGGCACACAAGCGACTGTTGACTGGGATCCAGTCTAGAAGGGCTGCTTCAGCCTTCTCACTCAAGATTATTCCTACACTGCGTTGACCCACAGCTTGAGCTGCTTCGTCTCCTGAAATGCGGAGAAAATATCTTGACGAGACACTTAACGAAGTTAGTTGAATAACTCTACTCCACACGAATCCTGATTTCGTGTTTCACTCACGCAGTAGACATCAATCGAAAGTGAGTCCGCTGTCAGAGCCAAACACGCCTGTTGGCCAGCCTGCATGAGAGTGCGCACATTGAAGGAACCCAGATGCAGAGGCTGACGAGGCTTGACAAAATGTGAGCTAACAGACTAAAAACCACCTACTACACTAATTGACAATAAACCGTTGCGAGTATCGGGCGTGTCATCAATGGAGATACTATGGGTAGGCAGAAGAGGCAAACAGATTGGATTGGAGACAGAAGAGACAGGTTGAATAAAAGAGAGGGAACTCTGAGCAGTAGCATAACTATCACTACCCACCCCACCTGCGCTCGATGCAACGGGCAGCGCGTTCCTGATTATCCTGCGCGACGACCGATGCAGTATGGAATTATTTGTAGGCGTGTAACTCATGGGGTATAATGGACGGGTACTGCTAGGGAGTCCAGCCGCTAAGCAGAAGAACGATTAGGGTTCTCAACCAAAGCCTTAAGTTCTGGCAAGAACCTGACTGCAAGGCAGCGGGGAATAGCTGAGTGGAAGCCCATCTACGTGGATCAATTATTCTTCCAATCGTTTTTCCGACTGAGCTGCTAACTCATATCAACCCCCAACTTGGAGGACCAGGAGAGTACTTCGTCAGGCTTCTACCCATTGACCTTTCAGGCATGATTGGATCTTCAGTTTAAGATAAGCCATCCTGTATAGCTCGTTGGATCATGGAGGCACGCAAGCCGTCACACCACGTCGAAGTGTAGTCTCGTTGTGAAAACACGTGTGTTTGTACAGTTAGACTGTGTTCCTTTTGTTGGCTGCAGCAGCATCTTTTTCCACCTGCGTGTTTAGACTTAAGCACACAATGGAGCAAGCAATTTTATGGCAATAAATCAGGGTCTTTTGTCATATCATTGTTAATAATAGATCCGCCTCTGGTGGGAGAAACTCCTAGGGCAGTTAAATGAAAGCCTTTCTCACTGGTATGTTAGATGCCTGAGTGAAAGTCTCCGTTATATGCCGACTATCATCAAGAAATGTAATAATTTATTAGAAGACTGTCGAAAATTGATGTGATTTTGTGTTTCGAGCTAAAAGGGAAATGTATAAGTTCGTTTTGATTGTATTTGTATGGTTTGGAAAGCCAGAATGATGACACTGTGTCACGAATCAGTCAATTCCGTTTAGCGAAAACGTATAGGCAACTTCGCCTTGCCAGACCGGTAGGAATTTATGTCTGTTGCCACACCGCCTCCAGTCTTCTTGTCCGAAATTCTATCCTGCTGATGGAGTCTGAAGATGTCCGCGTATATACGAAAAACTTTTCTTTTTCCTAAGTCGATAGTGATTATTTTGGTAATAAATACTTCTCTGTGCTTGGGAACGCGCATCCTAATCTAGGTTCCTAAAGTTCTGGAATGTTTTCTGGCTTGTTGATTCTGCACGCTCTTCGGTCTTGACGCACGACAAATGAGGCTTGCCGGAAAAATTTCGTTTGACTGTACTGTTGAATAGATTGTCAGCAGCACCGATCTTTTTCAGTTTAATTCGTGAACACATTGTTTGACCCCGTGCTGATTTTATAAGATTACTGAAATAACGGCTGTCTTGTTCGTATTGTATGGATAGATTAAAGGTTGGCTTTTGGGAGTATACTAACCACGTCGTTTGGATGGTAGCATAAATTTGATAGCTGCGTTGAATCAGTTTCCTGTTCCTCCCAGTGCTGTAGTGAAATTCTACAACTGTTGCATGGCTTTTGGTGGATGGGTGCTTAAAATAGAAGTCAAAACGTGGAGCAGCTTAGCACAATTTCTAATTTTTTTGTTCTACATAATGCACGGTTGGTTTTCTGAACGTAGTTTTACAAATCAGGTGTGTTTTGCGGTTTTGTGACGTTATTTAAAATTAATCGTCATTATTAGGAATTGGATGTCGCAGATTTACGGTTTTGATGACAAATTAATGATACCAGGTCGGTTTTAATTTTTTGAAATTCTACTTGGTACTTTCGAAATTTACCGTTGCTGTCTTATTGGGAACAAGTTAAACAATGAGACAGTCTGATGGTGCTGGTAAACTGATCGATTATGTCAGTCTTAATGTGCCGCGGACCGGTGCGCAAACAGACGTTCTGTCCGGTTATCCAACCACCCAAGTCTATGGTTTGGCCATAGTTTTATACCAAACCCAGTGTTTTCCGCTCACCGTATATGTCGTGCAGCACCGGATGAAATCGGTGTTTTGACGGGCGTCAGAAGTTTGTGCAATTAAAAAATGCCTTTTCAGACATGTTTGTCATTTGAAGGTCTTCGATCTGCATTGTGCTGAGTATCGTTAGGGTTGGATGGAATGATCGTGCGAACAATGCTTAGGTTACAACTCAAGTACTGGATACTGATTCAGTCAATATTCCACCACAGCCTTTTCAGCTTAGTAGGCCCCGTTGGTTCGAATACTGTCGGGTTCCCTGATGAAATGCTCTGCCCCGGACTCTGAAGTACAATACATCAACACCAGACGTCACATATTAGAACAGTGGCACTAACGACTGGGCGCTGTAGGGTAGGGACGCAAATTAGACTAGGCATCGTTACACCTCACATAATCAGGGAGAATGCACAGCCCCTAGATGCACAGTAAGGCGGCCTGTTGCGTAGCAAAATACTAGCTGATTTTTGAGCTACAGTAGTGTGGACTCGAGCCTTCGGGAAACGTAGCCCCACAACACAGTGGAATGGAATTAATGTTCTTTTAACTGAGAAAGTGCATAGAACCGCAGTGCGGAATTCGAACGGCAAGTCCACCTGCTAGCGAGACAGGGGAGGATAACAGAAATAGCGGCGACGCCTTTATCAGGGATCCACCGACACAGATCAAGTGATTTCTACCGATTATATCATTTCTTGCAATGACCCTGTTCTATTGGGAAACTAGGTTTCGTGCCACAGGATTTTTAACTGGACAATATTTATAGTGTAGAGAACTTCAAAATATCTCGAAAAGCGTGGCTCGGTAAAATGATAGCAGAAGTAAAAACCCTGGACATCGAAAGCGTTAGGGCGATCACCGTCTTTAACAGTCATGTGTTGCACATGTCGAACACACGTCTACCGTACCGTGACATCTTCCACCCCCCCCCCCCCGCGTATAATGAAACAGTTCACGTGAATGACCTGGCAGCAGGAAATGAAAAAAATGTGCAGTGAACTGAGGTTTCCAAAGGACATCTCAACTAGTTGATTGTAGACACGCGGACTTTGAACAGTGGAGTCTTAGTTGTCAACTTCTTTTGAGTTGGAGATCCACTTCATCTCCTCTATTTACTCATTCTTTCTATTGGAACATGTCACGACGAGAAGAGCTATACGAAGATGGTTGAGTTCTTATTTATTTATTCATTTTTAATGAGTAGAAGTGTTCGTTTTTTTCAATTAAATAATAACGAAAGTTTAGTTTTTTTAAGCCTAAACCATCGGGACGGTCTTACCAGCAACGGAAATCCCGTGGCTGTTCTATAAACATCAAAGTCGACCTGGGCTGGCTTTATTTATGCTTTATTACCAGGGAGCATGGACAAGTTGATCCATTCTCTGGCGTATCAAAACGTTTATCTATTTCACTCTCGTTGATCCTTGGGAAGGCGCGCAAGCTTGAAATCTATCGCAATTATAAGGGCCACATTCCTTACTGCGAGTTTGGTCGCAGCATACCGGTGTCAGAATCGTGGGATGCAAAGCTTGGTCTTTTACACTCAAATCTACGAATGTGATCTGCAGAACACTGTTAACGGAATGTTTTGTGAATATTAATAAAGGCATCGAAATTACCTATAACTGGCACAAGACATCGAGACCATTTCCGTCGATTTCACCTGGATAGTGGCCACTCGTAAGAAATCGTTAGATAGCTCTTACTTTGTGGCCATACAAAGTCAATCTTTTCGCCGAATTCAGGCTTATCTTACTCTTCTAAACAAGATAATAAATTCGATCTTTTCCTTGCGTGAATTATCGAGACTTTACCTGAAATCAGTACCAAGCCAGCTTTCAGGTTGGGTTCCCTTTGTTATTCTAGTGTACCAGTGGGTACTTGGCAGTTCGAGAGACGCCCTAGTGTAATAGCGTAAATTATGGTGAAAATCCCCACATAATTCATTGAACTACAACGACTAAATTGTGTGAATGTGACCGGATTTTAACATAAAAATGTGAACCAAATAGAAATAGATGAGAGTGGGAATAATCTCGCATGGACCGTAGTTTGGTTCTGACTGGTTTGGATTTTCGTCAAAAAACCTCTCTTTGAGAGCGAAAAATGAAACTTACCTTTGATGGGATCTTCACTGATACGGTTGCTGATAATCATCCAATTCATGCGTTCTTGCTTCCTGTGCTAGCCCGGCCAGCCGAGTAACAGTGATCCGAAATATCGACGAAAATTTTCATCTTTTTTCAAATCACTCGTTATCGAATTGGATCGCGAATTATACGGGCCAGACAACCACTTGGTTGAGTGGCATCGCACACCAACAACGGCGGAGACGGATGGTTTCCAAGTAAAGCGACGAGGAGACAGCAATGTGCGATGTACCGTTATATTGATGTTGGATCATCAGCCGCCAGAGTATAAACTGGATCAGCGGTTAGCTCGTATTTTGGCTCTACACACTGGTACACGGTCGCAGATATTCTATGCACTTTGGAGTTACATCAAAACCCACAAGTGAGTCAAGTTATTAAGTTCGCTACTTGAATTCCCGTTCTTCTCAAGGTGTTGTGCACTTCATTCATAGGGATGTTTTGGATTCTTGCATTCAAAGAATAATGCGATGTTGCAGAGCTGAATTGACTCTAAGTCGAGCCTTGCAGAAGATCAACTGGGGGAGGTTGATAAATTGAGTTACTCAGGTAGTTGCATCGCACTAACTGATAGAACGTCTTCGCGAGTGTCTTTGCATATACAAGGGGTTCCATTAACATTCGGCATTATGAAGCATCTCTTGTCTGAGCATTCGATTATCGACTAAAGATAGGTCAGTTTTGCCTAACGGGTGAGATACCTAGCCGTTCAGAGTAAAAGATGTGTAATGACTTTCGCCGTTCGAAAACCGCTGTATTCTTATTGTTAGTGGAATATGGGAGAAAATTTGTCTGGGTACCTCGGGGGATAGGCGTAAGAGGGTGGCGGGTCATAGGGTCATCATCAACATCATCGTTTGACGTTAAATAAAATGAGAATATGTACAGCGAACTTAGTTAAAGTAGGTGTCTCGCCTTCGTGGTTGGGGTCCGAAAGACTCGTCCACCAGCTGGCTGGAGACATTTAAGGATATGGCAGTGAACCGTGAACAGTGGCGATCGTGTTGTCTTTGTCTATCGAATCAGAATGATTGAAAACGCGTGCGTTTGTACAGTTAGACTGTGTTTCGTGTGTTGGCTGCAGCAGCATCTTATCTCTTCCTATCTGTGTAGGTTGACTCCTTGTTCCCATGGATATACACTTCTTTCTAGAAACGTGTAACTCTGGAGAAAGGCAGTGGTCAGTGAGGCTTGCCTTGCTGTTTAACGCTTAACGATGATGACGAAATGTTGACCTCCACGTGGCTTCACTCGATTTCTTAGGAGGAACACAAAATAGGAAACGATATGGTAGACGAGTGTTCGTCATACGCAACACGTGACCCAACCAGCGCAGTCTACTAAGTTTCATGCGCCGATATAAGGTATTCTCAGAAGTGGCACCCAATACCAGATTCCTAACCTCAATATTACTCACCCGGTCACTCCATCCAATCCTAGCCATACTATGTAAACATCAGTAGTCGAGAACCTCCAACCGACGAACATCGCCCACACGCATACTCCACGTCTCGCAACCGTACAACAGAACTGAACGCACTGCAGCACAGTACACACGACCCTTCAACTTCAGTGAAATATCAGACCGACGCCACAAGTGTTTCAGTCCAGCGTGAGCTGCCCGAGCTTTCGAAATACGCGTATTTACTTCCACTCCCAAGCTACCATCGTTCGACACGCAGCTACCAAGGTAGGTGAAACGGTCCACAGTCGTTAATTCCTCTCCATCCAATATCAAGTTCGGCACTACTGTCGTCCAGTCCTGTAACGGTACTTTGCACTTTGAAGGTGCAAAGCACATGCCGAACCGAGCAACCGATCTCGACAGTCTATCTAATACCCGTTGTGCATGGTCCGCAGATTCGAACAGGCACACGACGTCGTCTGTGTAATCTAGGTCGCATAGCTTTCCACCATTTCCCAGTTCGACTCCTACGTCCCAGAGACGTCCTAGAGCATCTTCCGTCATCTAGTCCACGACGAAGCTGAACAGGAATGAAGAGATGGGACAACCTTGTCGAACGCCGCTAGTCGTTTCGAATGAACTTGATGGTTCGCCGTATACCCTCACGCGACTATAGATATGTATGTATGCCTTTCTAGTGGAAAGTACTGGACAGTGCCGGTCGATCCACAGAGTCGAAAGAACCTTTTAAGCCCAAAATTATAATGATCTTATTGCATCGGTCTCCATGTGCTGCGTTACGAGTACCGTTCGTAGAGTGAATATTTGGTCGATGCAACCTCGACCTGGATGAAATCCGGCCTGCTGTTCGCTATTCGCGGGTGTTATTCTCGCGAATCAGTATCAAACGATGCAGTATTACCGAAGTTAACGCCGTAGTAACTATCGGAATTAAACTAATCCCACGATGAGTGCTGCAGTCATTCCGTGTACCCTTCTTGAAGATGGGTATGATCAGTGACTCACCCCACGATAGCGGGATACGCTCCTCGTTCCAAATATCATGAAGCAAGTAGGTAAGCGATTTCGTCAGAGCCTCTCCATCCAGTTTGAAAAGAACTGGGGGAAGGTCGTCGCAACCGGCTGCCTTTCCCCTCTTCAGAAGTCGAATATTCGACTGCACTTCCACTTCCGTTGGGAGATCAAGTGACACCTCCCAAGGATTGGCAGCTCCAGACGTCGGACTAATTACGTTAGCGTGTGACTAGCTAAATTGATCCTTGAAGTGCAGTGCTCTGCCCAACGGTCCAGTCTTTCCTGTCTACCATGGATGAGCTCTCCAGTCCTATCGCACACGACTTCACTAACCGAAGTTCGCCGCCCACCGCTATCGCGTATAAGCTTAAACAGTCTTTGACTGTTATCTGAAGCGGACGCCACTTCCATCTCTTCGGCTACCTTAACCCACCGGTTTTCGCGGTCATTCCTAAGGCTTATGGTCAACTGACGCTGCAACTACCGACGCATCTTATTCACTTCCTTGGAGTTAGGCAGCTCGCGTTTTTGCTCCATTAGACTTAGCGACGCTTGCGAGATCCACTGTTTTTGATGAGCGCTAGATCTAGAACCACAGGCGAAATCTGCTGCCAAATGCATCGCCTGCTTAATTTGATCCCACTGATCGTCTACATTGCTGCTCGTCGAAGTTCTTAGTCCGTCAGATAGTTTCTGTTCGTAGCTGTTGCGAACAGCCGAATCAGACAAACGTTCGATAGCCAATCGGGTTTGTGGCCTGCCGCGTCGATGGCCATTCAGCTGCAGCAAAACTCGCATTAAAACTAACGCATGGTCCGATTCGACGTACGTGGTCCAGTAAGATCTACAGTTCTGGACAGAATTGCGCCAACGGTAGCTAACTGCGATATGGTCAATCTCACTCAAATTACCTGTCGAGTTAGAACGCCACGTCGCTGTGCGACGCGAACTGTGTCGGAAATTCGTACTAGATAGGAATAAATGATTATCTACACAAAATTGGAGAAGTCTTTCCCCGTTGTCTGTTCGCTGTGCAGGCAAGGCGCATCGCCCACCTAAACAGGACTCCGATGCACTCAGTTTCCCAACTTGTGCATTAAAATCACCTGCTACCACTACAATGTCAGGGTTTGCTTTTCCGAACAAGAGTGAAGAGGATATCGTAAAACTCGTCCTTCTGCATGTCAGTGCTGCAGTCTGTTGGAGCGTATGCCGAGATAACAAATAAACTACGCTTAACACTACTATCCTTTCGGACACCCACTGATCCGTGCAGTCTCATGGCACACAAGCGACTGTTGACTGGGATCCAGTCTAGAAGGGCTGCTTCAGCCTTCTCACTCAAGATTATTCCTACACTGCGTTGACCCACAGCTTGAGCTGCTTCGTCTCCTGAAATGCGGAGAAAATATCTTGACGAGACACTTAACGAAGTTAGTTGAATAACTCTACTCCACACGAATCCTGATTTCGTGTTTCACTCACGCAGTAGACATCAATCGAAAGTGAGTCCGCTGTCAGAGCCAAACACGCCTGTTGGCCAGCCTGCATGAGAGTGCGCACATTGAAGGAACCCAGATGCAGAGGCTGACGAGGCTTGACAAAATGTGAGCTAACAGACTAAAAACCACCTACTACACTAATTGACAATAAACCGTTGCGAGTATCGGGCGTGTCATCAATGGAGATACTATGGGTAGGCAGAAGAGGCAAACAGATTGGATTGGAGACAGAAGAGACAGGTTGAATAAAAGAGAGAATCCAACTTAGTGACATAACTTCCAGGCAGTAGTCACCTACTATCTCCAATGAGTTACACGTCTAAAAAGAACACTATACTGCACCGGTCATCGAGCGAGACAACTAGGACCGCGCTGTCTATTGCTTTGACTATGTCAGGTAGTGATAATTATGTTTCTGCTCAAAATCTCCCTTCTTTCATTCTTCTGTCCCTAATCGTCTCTCTTTGTCCCCTATATCGATCTATAATGCCTCCTGGATAACATGTTCCAAACTTTTAACGCTTCAGTGTCTAGCAGTGTGGTAGGCGATTTTCGATACGAATTCGGGAGTAGACTAGTGTGGTTCAACTTACTGCCCCTACCGTTTCGTCAAGATATTTCTTGCGCACCTGAGAATACGGAGTAGATCGAGCTGCATGTCAACAAGGTGTAGGGATAGTCCTGAGTAGCAAGGCCGAAACGGTTCCTTTAGATTGGATCTCGGTTAACAGTCGCTTATGCGCAGTGAGACTTCAGGGGTCAGTCGGCGTTCAAAGAATACTTGTGTTAAGCGCAACCTATCAGTAATCAAGGGATGCGCTCCAACAGAGTGTAGCGCCTGCACGCAAAAAACGAGTTTTATGGTGAACTGATTACTCTTGTACCCAACAGCAAAATCTTCGACACTATAGCGGTAGGAAATCTTAATGCACGGGTTGGGAAACTTTCCGTATCAGAAGCTTGCTTAGGTGTGCTCGAATGATAGATACCGCGGATAGGCTCGGTTATACACGGTGACCAGTCTGCTGTTTTTGGGGTCGCAGATTGTAATTCTGTTATTATCTTTCTTTAGGAACCAATACTTTTCGGAATATTCTGAAACTGACGTTATTTTAGATATTGCGCGGTTGAAAATTTCTCTGTCCGCAAAGAGACTCACAAAGCGTCGCTCTGTGACTGTATGTTTCCCCTATCCACCAAGGTAACCCCAAAAAATAAATTATAGGGTTCACTTGACTTCTGACATGTATTGGTGGGCCACTAATAAAAGCACGGCCGTATTCTGTATTGGACTTCCCTCTCGCTGGCGGGTTGGGCTAACCGTTCGAATACCGCGTTCTGTTTCGGTGTAACTGCACATTCAAATGGTCATCTCGTCCGTTATATTGTGTTGTGCGACTACGGAACTTGGAGACCCAAGCAGGAGTTATCGTCTCTCCCTGCTACGTCGGAGAGATTTGTGCTGTTGTGCATCTAACGGATGCGAATCCCCTCTCATTGTGTCAGGCACACCGACACCTGGTCCAATATGTCTCTGCGCCAAGGTGCTCAATCGTGTCGATGTTATTGTGATATTGTGTAACGTCCATTGTTGTGTGTTGATCAGCCCAGCTGGGAAACGCAACAGCCTTTTGTGCATATAATCGTTTTTTTTTTCTAGTATGTATCCCCGACTAAGTTAGCACAGCGCCATGGCACTCCAAATTCTTGGGTAATCTGAGTCAGACCGATCGGCTCTCAGTGAGTTCCCTCTGGGGCAGTCCTATTCTAAATTTCAGATCCTACTTATCACTGTACGTACAGTGGGACAGGAAGTCAATTTTATTGCGATTTTCGCTGAAACGCAATGGCCATCAACTCAAACAACGTGTTTGATACACAGGTTCACACCATTTACGAACAGAAAGTAGTAGACGATCTAAAAACCTCGACGAGCAGCAATGTGGATAAGCCCTGGGATCAAATCAAGCAGGCGTACACTTAACAGCCAGCTTTGTCCATGGTACGAGATTTGCGGTCCTTCAAAAACACTGCATTCATTAAGAATCGCTGAGTCCAGTGGAACAAAAACGCCAGTCCTCGAACTGTAACGTGAATAACAAAAGGCAGCACCTGCAACATCAACAGACGATAAGCTGTAAGGAGGGACATGAGAACTGTCGGGTTAAAGTAGCCGAAGAAATGGAATTAGCAGATGCTTCAGGTATTAGTCCACGACTGTTTAAACTCCCGTGCAACAACGCTCCGCGGCGAACTTCAGCTAATGAAACCGACATAAATACAAAGCCTATGAAATCCATAAAACAAAGGCTCGGTCGTTAGACCGAACATTTCGAGGGGCAGTTTGGCCGGCTGCATGATGATGAAATAACTCGGACTTCAACAACTGCAAACGCTTGCGTACCACCAGGTCCGCCAACGAAATGGAAAACAGGATACAGCATCCGATAACTAAAGCAAGGAAAATCGGTCGACCCTGACGAAGGTCTGGTTCTATAACTAATAAACTTGCGCCAAAGTGTCCTAATTTTGGTTGCAAAAGGAGTACAAACCATTCAAAGAAAAAAAACAATAGGTGATCGACTGGGAATTATTAAATAGTGCAAATACACAAATATATCACATGCAAGTGCCGTGGAAAAACTCATGCTTTCGTTGAAGCCCTCTGAAAACGGCTACCTTACCCCTTCGTAATCCACTTTAGGCTGATTATGGACTAACGCTCCGTCGCTTATGGAAAACACAAAGGCTCCCAGCAACATAAAGAACGAAGAGAAACAGCTACGACACGTTAAGCTGTCGCGATCTTCATTGATTCAGATAATCCCGGAGATGACACTTTATCACCAGCATTCTATGCAAGCACACACTAGCGATGAATTGAAGTGACTTTATGACAGCCTCTACCTCCTCGGTGTTACTCATCTATACCACTGTTTGCACAGTAAATCACCCTTTTGCCGCGACAATCCCAGGGCAATAACTCAACAGTGCTCGGTTTGTGCCCACCTGAAACCCAGATTCTACAAACCACGCGACAGCTTACTTGCCAAGGCCTCAAAACCTTTAGAATGTTTGGGTAGACTTTAAAAGGTTGGTCTGCTTTTCTACGCGTAATGACTACATTCTGACAATTATCGACTAGTGTTCTTGCTTTCCATTCGCCTTACCCTACTCTGATAAGACCAGTCCCACCGTGATTTTTTGCTTGACGGAATTCTTTTCTGCATTTGACCTCCCGTACCATGTCTTCTGAACAAGGTGCCTCTTTCGTATTTCACGAACTAGTTTTCTCGTCAGGATGGAGAGGTAGCCATTAGCAGAACTCTGAGTCACAATCGTCGGGATAGTGGTCAAGTGCGACCGTTGAACGGGGCAATATAGATAACAGTATTTGGCACCTCCGGTAGAGCAATCAACCGGTAAACCACCAGGAAGAGGCACCTACTAAAGCGCTGCATCCAATCGGATTACACATGTCCTCGAGAAAGAATACCCACGCTAGTCGAAACGTTGGCGCATTGCACCTACCAACAACACTGTTTTATTAACACTCATAATTCACAATGAATATTCGGCGACATTTTCAACATCATGAGACGAAAGGATTCAGTAACGACTGTGAGAAATGGTGGGTAGAAGTAGCCGAGGAAATTAGAGTAGGTGCTGCTTCAGGTATAACACCCGACACGCGACACCGGCGAGTATTGAGCATCCAATAGAAAGATTTTGCGCAACAACAACGAGGAGACCATTCATGACAGACGCCAGAGGCTTGACCATTGGGCCGAGTGATTCGCAGAGCAAGTTAGCTGCCCGCGTGCTAATGTTGATATTCTGATGCTACTTTATCAACCGACGGAACAGGAAGCAGAAACACTGGACTATTGAATCGAGAAAAACGGAATTTCTCTCAAGCATGCATCTCATTGAAAACATTGGACGGGAACAACCAGGGATTACAGCCGTTAGGCATGAGAACGATTAGGGTTCTCAGCCAAAGTCTCCCAGCATTGCAGTGATTAGGTTGAGTAGTCACCACCATCGTTCAGTGCTAAACAGCAAGACAAGTCTCATTAACTGCGGACTTTTCCCCAAAAGATACATGTTTCTATAAAAAAGAGTGAATATCCAAGGGCAACAGGGAGTCGACCGACACAGGCGGAAAAAAACAAGAACATTGCAGCAGCCAACACACGGAAAACAGTCTAATTGTACAAACACACTCTTTCAGTCATTCTGATTCGACAAAAAATGACAACACGATCGCCACTGTTCACGGTTCACTGCCATATCCTTAAGTGTCTCCAGCCAGCTGCTTGACGAGTCTCTCGGACCCAACCACGGAGACGTGAGACACCTACTTCATCTACGTTCGCTGTACATTTTCTCATTCCACGTTGTCATGTCATCTGTTGACCTCCACATGGCTTCCTCCACTCAGTGGGTAGAACCCGCAGTAGAGAACGATATGGTGAACGAGTGTTCGCCATACACAACAAGTAACCCAATCTGCGTAGTCCACTAAGCGTCAAACGCTGAGATAAGGTGTTCTAGAACCGACACCTGATGCTAGATTCTTGACTTCCGCATTACTCACCCGGTCACTCCATCCAATCCTAGCCATACTACGTAAACATCGCTGGTCGAGAACCTCTAACCGACGAACATCGCCCACACGCATAGTCCATGTCTCCAAACCGTACAACGGAACCGGGGGCACTGCGGCGCAGTACACACAACTTTTCAACTTGAGTGAAATATCAGACCGAGGCCACAACAGGTTCACGAACTTCACTGGCATACCCTTCCGATGGAGAGCACTGAAGAGTGCTGTCCCATTCATGGCGTCGAACCCGCACTTCAAGCACAGAAATACGCGTTTACCTCCACTGCCAAGCTACCATCGTTCGACACGCAGCTACCAAGGCAGGTGAACCGATCTACAATCGTTAGTTCTTCTCCGCTCAGCACCAAGTTCGGCACTACTGTCGTCCAGTCCCGCAACAGCACTTTGCACTTTGAAGGTGCAAAACACATCTCGAACTGAGCAACCGATCTCAAGAGTATCCGGTGCGCGTTGTGCATGGTCCGCAGAGTCGAAAAGTCACACAACATCATCTGCGTTATCTAGAACACACAGCTTCCCTCCATTTCCCAGTTCGGTTGCAACATTTTGGAAACGTCCTAAAACATCATACATCACCTCGTCAAGGTATTTCAAGCAGCAGCTTCAGGTAACAGTTAACGACTGTTTAAGCTTATACGCGATAGCGGTGGGCGGCGAACTTCGGTTAGTGAAGTCGTGTGCGATAGGACTGGAGAGCTCATCCATGGTAGACAGGAAAGACTGGACCGTTGGGCAGAGCACTGCACTTCAAGGATCAATTTAGCTAGTCACACGCTAACGTAATTAGTCCGACGTCTGGAGCTGCCAATCCTTGGGAGGTGTCACTTGATCTCCCAACGGAAGTGGAAGTGCAGTCGAATATTCGACTTCTGAAGAGGGGAAAGGCAGCCGGTTGCGACGACCTTCCCCCAGTTCTTTTCAAACTGGATGGAGAGGCTCTGACGAAATCGCTTACCTACTTGCTTCATGATATTTGGAACGAGGAGCGTATCCCGCTATCGTGGGGTGAGTCACTGATCATACCCATCTTCAAGAAGGGTACACGGAATGACTGCAGCACTCATCGTGGGATTAGTTTAATTCCGATAGTTACCAAGGTGTCAGCTTCGATATTGGTACGCCGTTTGACACCGATTCCC
Organism: Fasciolopsis buskii; assembly: GCA_008360955.1. Taxonomy (NCBI): domain Eukaryota; kingdom Metazoa; phylum Platyhelminthes; class Trematoda; order Plagiorchiida; family Fasciolidae; genus Fasciolopsis; species Fasciolopsis buskii. The sequence continues at coordinate 30,428 of LUCM01008140.1, read as the reverse complement.
GAGAGCAACTTTCGCGAACAACAGGCCAAATTTCGGCCAGGTCGAGGTTGCATTGACCAAATATTCACTCTTCGCCAAATACTCGAAACGCGCCACACGCACCGCCGCCCTACGATCGTAGTCTTCCTCGACTTAAAAGGTTCTTTCGACTCCGTGGATCAGCCGGCACTACTCAGTGCTCTCCACCGGAAGGGTATGCCAACGAAGTTTGTGAACCTGTTGCGAGCATTGTACTTGCATACCCACGGTCGCGTGAGGGTATAGGGTGAACTGTCACGTTCATTCGAAACAACTAGTGGAGTTTGACAAGGGTGTCCGATCTCTCCATTCTTGTTCAACTTCGTCATGGACGAGGTGATGGAAGATGCTTTAGGAGGTCTCTGGGACGTAGGAGTCGAACTGGGAAATGGTGGAAAGCTATGCGACCTAGATTACACAGACGACGTCGTGTGCCTGTTCGAGTCTGCGGACCATGCACAACGGGTATTAGATAGACTGTCGAGATCGGTTGCTCGGTTCGGCATGTGCTTTGCACCTTCAAAGTGCAAAGTACTGTTGCAGGACTGGACGATAGCAGCGCCGAACTTGATACTGGATGGAGAGGAGCTGACGATTGTGGACCGTTTTACCCACCTTGGTAGCTGCGTGTCGAACGATGGTAGCTTGGGAGTGGAAGTAAATACGCGTATTTCGAAAGCTCGGGCAGCTCACGCTGGACTGAAACACTTGTGGCGTCGGTCTGATATTTCACTGAAGTTGAAAGGTCATGTGTACTGTGCTGCAGTGCGTTCAGTTGTGTTGTACGGTTGCGAGACGTGGAGTATGCGTGTGGGCGATGTTCGTCGGTTGGAGGTTTTCGACAACCGATGTTTACGTAGTATGGCTAGGATTGGATGGAGTGACCGGGTGAGTAATATTGAGGTTAGGAATCTGGTATTGGGTGCCACTTCTGAGAATACCTTATATCGGCGCATGAAACTTAGTAGACTGCGCTGGTTGGGTCACGTGTTGCGTATGACGAACACTCGTCTACCATATCGTTTCCTATCTTGTGTTCCTCCTAAGGAATGGAAGAAGCCATGTGGAGGCCAACAGATGAGGTGGCAAAGTGGGATGAGAAAATGTACAGCGAACTTAAGTAAAGTAGGTGTCTCACGTCTCCGTGGTTGGGGTCCGAAAGACTCATCCACTAGCTGGCTGGAGACGTTTAAGTATATGGCAGTGAACCGTGAACAGTGGCGATCGTGCTGTCATTTTCTATCGAATCAGAATGATTGAGAACAGTTAGACTGTGTTCCGTGTGTTGGCTGCAGCAGCATCTTATCTGTTCCTGCCTATGTAGGTCCACTCCCTGTTCCCATTGAATATTCACTCTTTATATAGACGTGTAACTATGGGGAAAGGCAGCGGTCTGTGAGGCTTGCCTTGCTGTTTATCGCTGATCGATGATGATGATTCTAAACCAAATACTTTGATTGTACCGCGTACCTGTCTCGTCGGGCAGCGAAAAGTGGCTGATTGGATGCACATCTGCTCTATTCGGCTTTCCTCCCACTTATTTTTTATGTCGACTGCTACTGCCTATTGTTGTGTTCGAAAATTTTGTGTTAATATTCTTGTGGTTCTGGCATTTGCGAGCTATGACGAAGCATCCGCAAATACCATAAATTTGTTGGATTTTCTTCATCATATTTGTTTGTAGACTACAATGAGGCTGACTAAGCACGGACGGGTCTGTCTAGGTGAAATCTCACTAGAGTATTTATAGTACTGTACATATATATATATATATATATATATATATATATATATATATGCGTACCCGGTACTGTCTTGTCTAAGCATCCTTCTACTTGTACACTCCGAATTGATATTTCTCATCAGAATCGAATCTGTAGCATCAGGAGTGTGCATTGAAGCTCTTCGTCGAAGAGTCCAAAGAAGAACCACAACTGTGATTCGATGATAATTCTTTGTCAGTTGGGTTGATCTAACCTTAGGAACGAGGGCAGAATGCCCCAGGATATACATATATATATACATATATGTATATGTATATATATATATATACATGTATAAGTAGTGAGTAGTGTCTGGATATATATCTATATAGTATTCCTGTTATTCCAGAGATATTATGATTTCAGAACTGTTTACGTTTTTCCCTCAAGCACGATTTGCTGAACACCCAATTGTGTCTTTTGACCTTCGACTTCCTTGCTTTAGCCTCGTTTTTGGTAGATTACATTCAGAGGAACATTTGGTCCTGTTTTATATTTCGACCAATTTCGTCGTAACTGTTTATCACCAGAATTGGCCGCGCTGTTATGTCTTCTGACGGTTTTATCTTAGACATTAGATTTATTTAGTTAGGACTGTTGGAATCGATGGAGTTCGAAAACCCTCTTTACTCTCCAGTCTGCAGTTATCAACCTATCGTTGTCTAGTTACTCCGAAGTCCCCATCCTTTCTCTATTGCCTTCGTATTTTGCCTTCAGGCTCCATCTCGAAAATGTTCCGAAAGCTATAGGTGCCTAGTCTATACACAAGAGATCAGAAATACTTTTGATGTTCCTATCCCTTAGTGCCGAATTTTACAATTTTCCTTCCCGCGTTACTTAACTATAGAATACTTCCTCTCATGTTTTCCCACTCGTCTCCAAACTTGCTCATTTAAAAAAGTAGGATGACTTAACCAGCCCGTAGTCTCTTACGATATTCCTTTGTTATTGTGGCGTTCACCGGCTTAGCTAGGAATTGCTTTGCATACAATGAAATATGTAATGGTGTTTTATTTACCCGTGCCAACTAAATATCGCCCGTGCTTACACTGATCTTTGTCTTTTTCTTCATGGATTTTTTGTTCATGAAAGTATTACGTTTGGTGAAGTAGAAGATCAAAATACTACATAACCGTGTTAAATAATTTCTGGTTTTATTTCGGACCTAGAAGGTGGCCATACAGAGATCTTTCCCTTGCCCTCCTTGAAGAAGTTCAGCAATAATGGGAAGTACGTGGTCTTGGTATCTGAGTAATTTTTCATTGAATTTGATTTGGTTTCATTTCTTGTCATTTGTCTTTTAGAGCTTTCCTAATGTTGTCTTTGTGTGCTTGTTACAGTAGAACTGATTGCTGCATTCTGTTTCATCATTTCGTCGTATTATGGTGCTAAAATATTGTTATCATCGACTCCGACTTGATTTTTTTTACCATCATAGACTACAAGATCCGAACGAGAAAGATTTCATCAACTGTGATCCCTACTTGGAGCAGGTATTTGGCTGCTCTCGAATGCGATTTGCCGAAGTCCCAAGTCGTCTCGGCCCTCTGCAGCAACCTCCAGACCCCATCGTGATCAACCATATGATTACGGTCGAAGGTGATGCCCCCAAAACTGCTTACTATGACATAGAAGTGGAGCTAGTAAGTGTACCTTTCACTCTGTTCCTGTGACCTGGTAGAAGCACCAGAGACCGTCTTTTCATAGACGATGACGAAGTTTGAGTAGTCTAGATCCTAACTCTTGAGTTTCCCGAGCTACTTGTCTTCATATCCGAAACCAGTCACTCAAATGTTAAGTAATCTGGCAATTTTCCTTAAAACGCATTTGAACTCTTCGGTGCTCTTTCTTCCATGAGTTAATATATGGTAGTATTACCGTTTGCCGGGAGTATCGGGAGTATGACTCTGGAGTTTGGGGCTGGTCGCAAAGTTGTCGAAAAGCATCGGTAGTGGTTACTGCACCTTTAGAACTTTTCTGACTAGACCGCCCACTGAATTCAAAGATGGCTTTTATTTGCTTCACAACATCATGAACGGTAATCGTTCACTTGAGTTCACCACGAACGGTGTTCATCAGGATTTCATCTTTTCTTATTTTTTTAATTGAAGTGGTTTGGGGGATGGCTTTATGTGAAAATAATGGCATTAATATTTACTCATACTGGGAACTGTCTGATTTGAAATACTTGGACAACGTTGGGCTGCTGAGTGAAGAAGTTGGAGGTTTTCCTCGATCATCTGAACGGCAGTATGTGGGTATGCTTCGGATGCGGTTACTGCTTTTAAGGTGCAAAATTCTGTTGCAGAACTGCATTTGCTCGAAGGCAATTCTCTTTATTGTATCAAAGAATTTAGCCGAAGTCGGCAGACTTAATTGTTTTACTATTCGTATCTCATGAGACAGTCGTATTTTGGACGAAGTGTCTTCAGGTGTACATGAAATTCAATTGGCACTTACCAGTTTGAGGCATTTGTGTTGTGGACGTGATATCTGGCTATCTACTTAAGATCTGATATCTTTGTACCATCTCGCTAGGCGTCGTCCGTGAAAGATTATCCGGCTTTTTCGGGGCTCGGTCATAGGTAACGTGAACGGTACGGACCACGTCTTGGTACGTGCTCGTTTTAGACTTCATTTTTTTGTGCGCTGAAGAAAGCTACCACCGAATCGACTAAATGTTGGCGCTCAAAAAGTGACAAAAAAGCGAGAAGTTGTCAAATACGGTCACGATACGGTTGGATATTTTCATCAGTGCACCAACGCCGGAGTCTGGGCGGAACTCAGTGCTCAAAATGATGATAGAGAACCTGCTTGAAACGAAATAGGTGCGGGGGACTTCGAAATAACTAAGAGATTTTATCTCTGCAGCTACTCGTTGACTGTCAGTCAAGACAGAATAGACTCACTTAACGAGAAGCTTAGAATACCTTAGGCTACAACGTGCGGTTACATGCTCTGCTAGGATAGATCGCAAGAGGTAATGGATAGGAATGCCTAAGGTTATTTGAGGTCGCATCACAAACTCGTGACTTTGGTGGACTCTTCTGGCTCATCCGTTACGTTTCAAATCGGGGCTACAAATTTGAGTTTGCTCTGTTTGACGTAGCAGGCCAACAATAGCCTAAGAAAATGGAGAAATGAGAACATTTTGATTTGTCAAGCGAACAATTAACCTACTAGCCTCAATTAGACCTGGACCACAAGACGTCAGTTGTGAACCGCTAAGCTGTACAGGAATCGCGGACATAGTCAGTTGAATAATTGGAAAGCCACCGAATAGGACAGTATTCCGCCAGAAATCTACATAGCATGCTTAAAGTCATTGATTTGTGGACTTTGCGAGCTGTTCCGGTATATAGTGGGAACTCGGGATACTCGTTTACGATTAAGGTATATCCATCCTGCTACCGTTTCCCAAGAAAGCCGACTAAGCGGTTTGCAAGAACTACATATGCATCATTTGCCGCCAAGATTTTCTGTTTACTACTCAGTCGTCTTGCAGTTGTCCGAGATTGCCCCATTAGACTGCATCAGTGGATTAGTAAAATACTGGAACACCCGCTGCAAGTTCCAACGGCCAGCTGTAGCGTGCTTCATTTAATACCGACTTTCCTAATCTCAGGCGCCTAACAACTTCTCATCAGTGATAAGTGAATCAAAGATGTCATCATTCGAATACATAGAGTCGATTTTTTTCCGAATATCCGATTGAAGAACTATGTTGTTACTGGGATTGACAGTGTGCGTAAACAATTGTGTGTGGGGGGGAATAAGAATAAAAATACACTCATCGCCTCGTAAATAATATAAAAGAACTTATCCACGAATAATCATAATGCTTTAGGACAGATTGGTCAGAAATTCGGCTGAAACTCGGTCACGGTTTGTCAAAATTTGTGCTAAATATGGGAGAGTGGAGTTCCCATAGATAGATAGAGGGTATGGAACGAAAAGCGGATCATCTAGAAATATGAGAGGGCCACTTTGAAAGATCGTTGTGCAGAGGTTGCGTAAGATCAGAAAGAATTTTGTGACCAAATTTCTCACGTGCTGATAATTGTTGATCACATAGATTAAAGGACAACTCAGTTCGTGGTATGAAGGACACGGCTAATAATTGATAGACTCAGACGAGGAATTTTAAAGTCTATCTTAAGTAAACTTGGAAAAATAACAGAAGAACAGTACAGAAAAATTGGAAAAACATTGGTATACAAATCGGGAGATGGCGCTTAGTTTCCCCTTGGAATGTCGAAGCTTCCTGATTTGAAATAACAACCATCGGAGAGTTTTTACACAGGTAGAAATGTGAGTAGTCTACTCCAGATTTTTATCAATAGTAACTCCTAGATATTTCACGGAATCAACCCTGGTAGGAGCTTTTGAGTTGATGGAAGACGTTTCGGATGGGTAGGCTGGCCGAGAGAGAGACAGAACAGGCATTCGAAACTTGTCGATGTGTTGACATTGAAACCAGCTCGTGCAGAGAAATCATAAACAGAAGATAGATTGTTTGAAAAACTTTGAAAATCATCGTTGTTCGGAACGGCTTGAGAGAGGGCAACATCATCAGCATACTTAAACAGATGGCACGGTGAGCTGAATGATAAGTCGCTGATGTAAACAGAGAAGAGAAACGGTGAAAGAACAGCACTCTGTAGCACTCCTGACTTGATAATCAAAGGTTTTGAAACTTTACCGTCCATTTGTGTGCACTGGGCTTGGTTAGTGAAGTAATTAGACAACCATGCTAATAAAAAACTGGGCCAACCAAATGTTTGCAGTTTGTGAAGTAGAAGAGACCGTGGGACTGAATCAAATGCCGACGAATAGTTCAGGAAGGCGCAACGCACATATTTCACTGATGCGGGACTTACAAATGTGGTGAATAAGGGAGGCGGCAGCGTCCAAAGCGGACCTGTTAGATTTATAGGCAAACTGAAAAGGGTCGTCAGGAGGGTACATAGAAGAGCGCAGGCATGCTCCGTCAGTTTGAGACCAGATGGCAAGGTAATGGCGCGAAAGCGTTTTGCCAAAGCAGTAGAACTGTTAAATTTAGGGATGGGAATAATAGTGACGGGTCTCCAGCTGTCAAGGATAGAAGGCGAGATTAATGATGATTTCATCAGAGAATTAAATGCATCCGTCAGAGCCATGGTACCATACCCTAAAATAGCTGAGGACAGACTGTCAGGGGCAACCGCTGTGGTAATGTTAGTAGTGCGGAGAAAGTCGAGCATCTCTTCTCTAGAAAATCCTGTAACTGTTATATCACCGCCCTGTCCAACCATGATTGGGGCATAAGTGAAAGGATGGGTGAAGGCATGATTAACGCTGTCGACATCCGCAGAAATTTTCGTATGCTTCTTCCCACGCAACAGTCGAATGCGTTGCCATAGGAATCGATTGTTGTTACCACTGAAGAGTAGTAGTGTTCTTGCGTTTGATTTCGGCTTTTATTAGCTTGGAAATGTACCGCATGCTTGAGTTATTACGGGATTTGTAGAAGTGCTCCTTGTGTCTTCTTAGAGATTTCAGTTTCTGGGTGAATATACGGTCATTTGAGACGAATAGTGTTTCTAAGGGAAAGCAGATACCAAAGATTGCGTTATCCTTCTCAGTGAAAAGTTTGACATTGTCATTGAGCTGGGGTTCAAAAGACAAACAGACAAATGCGAGTTAAGGGGTTTGTGAGGAAGAGTAAGGCTGTATTGTGAAAATTTACGGAGGCGAACTTCGATTTGATTTGATTGCTTTAAGGAATGGAAAGCTGACCTAGAATATATCGTGGGCTTTAACAGAAGCAAACAATGAGCGCTACTTGAATTAGGAGCACGCAATTTCAGGGAAAATAAATCGGGGTGGTTAGTAAAATGGAACTACCTCTGGCGGGAGAAACGGGAGTATGCAATTACGCGTCCACCGTTTCCCACGCTTTCGCTGCGCATGCGAAGAATTCACCTCCCTTTCTGCTCTGTGCTTAGTGATTATATCAGAACGACAGTTATCAAATCCAGAACATAGTGTTAGATCTGTGACCCCTGTGCATCATTAGTAAATTCACTTAGACCAGATAGTAGAACAATGAGGGGGATCCATTACAGCACCATCTAATGTCCAATTTTCGCCTATGAAAATAAGTGAATTTGTTAGGACGGTTTCCAAGGTCATCGTTACGCAGAGGACAATCGTCTTAGTAAAGCAACCGTATCCCATCACAGCGATGACCTTTGGCACGCTCAATTGTTTTTATTGTCCGATCACTCATTTTTGCTTCGATAAAAGTCGGTTACCAGCACTCTTTTTTTGAAACTGTCAGTTGCTTTGGTCATAAAACAAGCCCTAACTTATGACAGGCTTCTCATACAGTTGAAGTCCCAAGAATCCACGTCGAATTAATTTTCACACCCATTAATTAGAGCAGTTTGGTGTTAAAAACAGATATTCTTCTTTAGATCATCTATGGTCGGATGTCCTCAGAAACATGTGCGAACGTTATCAGATGGATTTGTTGGTTGGTCAGATACCTGGAAAGGGATTTGGGAACGGTTTTTGCATTGTTGTAGTTTACTTTTTTGTTCCACATTGAACTAATGGAGCATTAATGCATTCGTCGTTGATTTTACGTCCTTCACAGTGTATTATTCCTATAGCAAATCATGTTGTACTGTAGAATTCTAGATTTGTAGAGCTGATGCGACAGTCACAGCGAGATCGGTAACCAGAATACTAGTTATTTAAGGTATCATGAAATTTTGATAGATGCTGATGCTACCTATTTATCAACCCTGTTTCCATCGAAGAGCTATACCGATCGAATCGTGGTTAGATGTTTGAAATTTCGCTCATCATGGTTAAAATAGGAAAGCTGTGACTTCAATCGGAGTATTTGATTTAACAGCCTAAGCTAAATTATCATACCCTAATGGACACTAAATACAAATCGGTACACTTGGTTTATTAGTGCTATCCGACTATTTATTGTCGGTATGATTTACCATCCGGCTCGGCCATTGTCGCAGAGCGCCATTTGTTTTCAGTTCAAAATTACGGTGACCTTTATTACTCTGCGTCGTTCATTATCCGTTACTAATTGGCGTGCATCGTCTGCGCAGTCCTGGAACTCGGAGAAAACTTTCGATCGTTCCAGGGCAGAGCGGTCAGCCAGGAGCTACGCAACACTGCAAGCGATCTCTTCGTTGGTGCCCAATTCCAATGCCCACCGATCTGCTTCACGCATTCCACCCAGTCCATCTATAATCAGTTATCTTTGCCACCACTGATTCTCTAATTGGTCTGCTGTGCTTACTTGTTTCACAGTCATTGTGGTACGCACTCATATTTTCACAGGCTGCGGAATTAGAATTCCGTCGGTTCCCTGATCCAAGTCGCCACTGAGAGTGTGAGTCATAACTGGGCAGAGATGTCACTAGTAGTGACCGGCGGTCAATCGAACATGTATTCTGTTTGGGTTGTGTGGTAGAATGTGACTTCACCTAATATTACAAAATTCACTTGGACTTACAATTGGTTTAATTGAAGTTGAAAAGCGTCGCGTAATCAAGTAGCGTAGGAACAAGCAATGAGATTATCACTGTCCCATTAAAATGTTACTCGCTTGTCGCAAGTCTTGTTACTGTTTTATTTATATCACTCCCCGTAAAATCGCGTTTTGTTTCGTTTCCCCTTGTTTGTAACTTACTTCAAACAGGACGACGTTTACAAAACTATGGTACATAATTATCTGTCCAATACCCATGCAAACCAGGAACTGGCAGCCATCGATAGCAAGGTTTGTCATTTTCCATTGCTCATTATTCATCACCATCAGTAGAAAGAATCCGAGTATTAGCCTAAAAACATAAATTTCGTTCGCATAAACAATTGATATACCAAATTCAATCAATTACGTCCCTGTGATGTGAGCTATTTCGATTTCAACACTCATCTTGATCAGAGTGTGGTCGCGACTGAATTGTCAGGGTTGGAGATTGTTTAACTTGTGGAATTCCTGTCCTGTTCGATCAGTTATTGTTCACAGACACGCTCTAACATATCCTTGAAAGTTAAAGGCAGTTGCCGCTTTGAAATCACATGCCATACACCACTGGTGGTAAGGTGGTTGTTGTACTAGTTAAACTGAAGTGGGAATTCATTGACAGTGATGCAATTCGACCAGGTGATATGCACCACAGTTTGAACAACGAATAATTACCGCTTGAATTAAGTGCGGTAATATCATTTTCTGTCTTGGATTAGGCAGTACAACAACGTCGGAAAGTGAGTAGAAGAGCTCATTTAATGCACTCCAGAAACTTTCCGTTTGTTTCATCGTACTCATTTGAATGGTTGGTAGGAGCCTTTTTAAGATGATGGTATTTCAAACTACCTGGTTTTTGATTATTGGGTCATCCGGATATATTTAATTAATCTGAGTTTTATTTTGAGGTAGCACAAGGAGCCGGAAGTAATGTGGAATGTCAAGTCCACTTATGCACTAAGCATCTAAAAGTCGACGCCACGAGCCAAAATCGAATCGGCGACCTACGCACACTGAATCAATATGGCGGCGTACAGGTGACTATCACCGTGCTGTCTGACCCTCTCGTTTACCTGTGTTACGTACACTGTGTAGAATAGATGGCAATCGCTGACAAAACTTACTGATTCCACTTTTCCCAGTGCCGCCTATTTTTGCTTCTGATACAGCCTGACTGATTGGAATCGCTGCTGAAATGAAACAACCGCTAACATTGATTGGCTGGTTTGTCTTCGTTCTTTTGCTCACTGTTGATGGCGAGTTGTTTTGAACAGTTGGATTATGTTAGGCAGCTGCTAACACAATTTTTCCATCGCTGCGCTGTTTCTTGTTTTAGTATTAATCCATAACGGGTAACGCTCGTCCGGTATTGGTTAAGGGGCTTAGGCATCTGTCACCCCAAAAGAGATCAAAGGTTTGAGTCTAAGTTCCGTCGGTCGCTTTAGTGGTAGACGGTAATTAGCTGTCGCTCGGCTCGTTATCGCACTTGACCATTGAGACCTTACGTAGTTTCATGCGCCTCCAAGTTTCAGAGTTCGGGTTGTCGGTTCCGTCGTCAATGGCTATAAGGGATAGTCTTTCCATTACATTCATGCATGGTTCGTGTGTTCAAAAAAATCGCCTGGGGCTTGATTTTCTATCCAAGAGTGCATACGTTTCGGCAGGGCCTCAACCTATTCATACAATTCTTTTGTTTGTTTTCGTTGCCTTAGATTCATGAACTCGTGGAGCAAATCAATCAAATGAAAGTGCATCGGGAGTTCTATCTGGAATTCAGCCACGACCCACAGGCTTTTATTTCCCGTTGGTTGGCAAGTCAGTGTCGGGACTACTGGGTTATGACGGATGCGGCCCCTGGTCATCCCGAAGAAGAACGGCGTGCCGAGTTCTATCAGGCTCAGTGGACCGATGAAGCCGTAATGCGATACTTCTACAATCGGGTTCGTTTGGATATTCACTCTTTTTGAAGTGATAGCTCGTCTGCAGTTTACATTTTGTTTAAATTCAAATTAGATTGTTTATGTATTAACCATTAACAGACCACAGGCGTACTTTCATGTAAAATGAGGCAATTTATAGGGTCAGTGAGTGTGTACGATTTTTACCAAATTCGGAAAACATACTGTTATGTTGCCGAGTTTGGTTGGTCTATCCACACACTGAAGCACAAGACACAAGTACTCACGGCGCACGATATCACAGGAGCACACAGCCTGTAGACTAGTAGGATACGAACACACACACAGAGGTTGGAGACACAAAAAGTTCGGGTTCAAGACCCAAGGCCCCGTAGTGGCACAACGAATGGGACAGATCTGCTGCTCCCTTGAATAAGCAGCCACACGGAACAGTAAGCGGCGCGAAATACGAACGGCTCGCTCGGCCCGCGAGCGGAAGAGAGAAGACGAACACAGAGTACTGACACGCGTCTGTTGGTGACCCACCAACACAAGTCAGAATTCAAGTGAACTCTACCGTTTATATAGTTTTGTTGGGTGGCCTTGATCGATGTGTAGACTAGCCAATCACAGAACGGGCTTTTATGAATCTTTTCGCGGACATATAAAAATATTCAGCCGCGCAATATTTAAAATAACGTTAATTTCGCGATATTGAGAAAAGGATAGATTCTTTTGGAAAATTAATAGCAGGAATGAAATCTGCGGCTCCAAAAACCTTGGAATGGTCATCGACCATAACACATACTTGCAATGTGACCAGTACTGGCCGAGAAATGTATTCGACAGCCCAGTAGTTCAGTTTTTACAACCATTAACCTTGAACGAACGTCCCCTGCCTTTGTTCGCTGTCTCACGACACCGTCTACTCAGAGGCCAAACTGGGGACAAAAAATAGTGAAAGATCAACTGCGAGATAATGAAATGAACGACTGTAAAGAATTGGAATGATTATGAATCCACTGGGGTAGAGGTGATGTGGTTGTAACCGTTTCTAGTCAGATTATTCGTGCATACATACTCGTTGAACGGAACTGACTGTCTGCTAGCTCAGTGTTATCTCGGGTTTTCTCGTCCTAGCAGTAAGATTAAACCAAAGACATCCGTAGTTCCATTTAGCTTTAAGCACAATATCTCAACTTTCTTTGAAATCCATGTTTCACCTTTTGAGGATAACTGGTCTTATAGGTGATTTCAATCACGCATCGACTTTGTCACACTGCATTCGATCTAACAGACCATTTCATTTCTCCTTTCAAAAGGAATTCCGTTTTGAACAGAGTCACCGCCAACTATTCTCAGTTATTCTCTCTGAAATTATTCTTGTTCATTTCGTCAAGAGACCAGTGCGATCTTTGATATTTGCTATTTCTTTTATACACTATTCATCTCAAGCACCCGTATTTTCTTTTCATTTCGTGAAATCCCCAGGGAGACGAGGGGGGCACTGTGACAATCCAGTTCGCGAGTCAGTATTAGCTCGACAACTCGAGTGTTTATTGTTGTCGTGATATACGGCAACTCAGAATCCGAAGAGATTTGAGAGAGGGCGGCCTTGAAGCAGAGTTATTTATATCATGCCATCGGATGCTTGTAGAGCCGCTATTTTTTGTTCTGTTCAGCTTGGGGTAGGGTTTCGGCTACTAGTTCCTCCCACCCCTTGAGTGGTGGTCCCTAGGGGGCTAGGGAGTATACCCCATTCATTACACGCATGCTTCGGGCATGTAGTATAAATACAAAAGAACAAAAGTGCCACGAATCCTTGTTGTGGTCCTTCGTTGGTCTCATCATCCTGGTGACTCTGAGGGGATCACGTGAATGAGACGAATGCACAACGAGACTACACCTTGACGTGGTGTGACGGCTTGCGTGCCTCCATAATCCAACGAGCTATACAGGATGGCTTATCTCAAACTGAAGATCCAATCATGCCTGGAAGGTCAATGGGTAGAAGCCTGACGAAGTAGTCTCCTGGTCCTCCAAGTTGGGGGTTGATATGAGTTAGCAGATCAGTCGTAAAAACGAGTGGAAGACTAATTGATCCAAGTAAATGGGCGCCCACTCAGCTATTCCCCGCTGCCTTGCGGTCAGGTTCTTACCAGAACTTAAGGCTTTGGTTGAGAACCCTAATCGGTTTCTGCTTAGCGGCTGGACTCCCTAGCAGTACCCGTCCATTATTCCCCATGAGTTACACGCCTACAAATAATTCCATACTGCATCGGTCGTCGTGCAGGATAATCAGGACCGCGCTGCCCATTGCATCGAGCGGGGTGGGTAGTGATAAGCATGCTGCTGTACAGAGTTCCCTCTCTTTTATTCAACCTGTCTCTTCTGTCTCCAATCCAATCTGTTTGCCTCTTCTGCCTACCCATAGTATCTCCATTGATGACACGCCCGATACTCGCAACGGTTTATTGTCAATTAGTGTAGTAGGTGGTTTTTAGTCTGTTAGCTCACATTTTGTCAAGCCTCGTCAGCCTCTGCATCTGGGTTCCTTCAATGTGCGCACTCTCATGCAGGCTGGCCAACAGGCGTGTTTGGCTCTGACAGCGGACTCACTTTCGATTGATGTCTACTGCGTGAGTGAAACACGAAATCAGGATTCGTGTGGAGTAGAGTTATTCAACTAACTTCGTTAAGTGTCTCGTCAAGATATTTTCTCCGCATTTCAGGAGACGAAGCAGCTCAAGCTGTGGGTCAACGCAGTGTAGGAATAATCTTGAGTGAGAAGGCTGAAGCAGCCCTTCTAGACTGGATCCCAGTCAACAGTCGCTTGTGTGCCATGAGACTGCACGGATCAGTGGGTGTCCGAAAGGATAGTAGTGTTAAGCGTAGTTTATTTGTTATCTCGGCATACGCTCCAACAGACTGCAGCACTGACATGCAGAAGGACGAGTTTTACGATATCCTCTTCACTCTTGTTCGGAAAAGCAAACCCTGACATTGTAGTGGTAGCAGGTGATTTTAATGCACAAGTTGGGAAACTGAGTGCATCGGAGTCCTGTTTAGGTGGGCGATGCGCCTTGCCTGCACAGCGAACAGACAACGGGGAAAGACTTCTCCAATTTTGTGTAGATAATCATTTATTCCTATCTAGTACGAATTTCCGACACAGTTCGCGTCGCACAGCGACGTGGCGTTCTAACTCGACAGGTAATTTGAGTGAGATTGACCATATCGCAGTTAGCTACCGTTGGCGCAATTCTGTCCAGAACTGTAGATCTTACTGGACCACGTACGTCGAATCGGACCATGCGTTAGTTTTAATGCGATTTTTGCTGCAGCTGAATGGCCATCGACGCGGCAGGCCACAAACCCGATTGGCTATCGAACGTTTGTCTGATTCGGCTGTTC